>CAUYON010174524.1:0-38069 GCA_963573935.1 Arctocebus calabarensis | reverse complement strand
CAGTACCCTGCTAAGATGCACCATAGGTGCGTTCCCTAAATAGACATTTTTATGGTAGTTATTTTATACCTCTCCCAGTATTCTATGTTGGGTATATGAGAACTTGGACACAAGGAGCCCTAGCTAGAGCTGATGGAGAGGACCATGTACCACCCAGAGACTCAGAGACTCTGGTCGCTAGTGTAATTGGATGAAGCTTAGGTGCCATCTCCCTTAGGAACAGGGAGTCTGTTCCTTGAATGGAAAGAAAAGTATGTCTGAATAACCAAAGAAGGGAACTGTGGTAGAGAATGCTAATTCCCTATACAGTATTCTTCCCCCTTTTCCTTACTGTCAGAAACCTACCTATCTCTAAGGAGCAAATGCCCAGCCAAAAAGCTATTTCTTAAGGCCTCTTCAGAGATGGGTCAACATAAAATACAGTTTTGGCCCTTGAAGTTTTTTGGTGAGGTTTCCAAGAAGACTCCTTTCATATAAGGGCTCATCTTCCTTTTTTTTTTTTTTTTCCTTCCTTAAAATGCATGTATGATGGCTGGAACAATAGCAACACTTTTGTGACCAACAATAAGGCAAAGGCATGACACCCTTGAGCAGCTGTACTTGCCCCAGACATTCTTATTATATAAGGGAAAACAAGCCGCTACCTTGCTTAAGCTCTATTTGTTAGATATTCTATTATAGCTGAATAAAATTCTTAGTGAATACATTGCTTTAATTCTCTTTACCATCAGATATAAGGCCCAAAATATAGTCCTGAATCTTTCAATTTTAGCCTTACTATTTTGTCAGTTAGCAGTTATTAAGTTACTACCTTGATTTGGGGGTGCCACAAAAAAGTACAAGCCACGTTTTTACATCTTAAAGAGCTGAGGCATGCATAAATTCATCCAGTGGTTTATTAGTACCACTGTGCAAATTCTGGATGTTTCAGACAAAACTACAACTGATTGAGAAATATGGCAGATACAAATATTACCACTTCCTTAAGTCTGCTTATGTTTTAGAAGAACAACGTATTGGCTAATTTTTATCAGTCTACATAGCTGACTCCAGACTAGAGGAAGAGCTGTATATATGAGACAGAAGAAGTTGTACAGCCTTGACTTTGTGCAACAGAGTGTTAATTGTGCTAGGCTAGAAGAGAAAAGACGAACTGCCCTGAGGAGCTGTGGTTCCCCAGAGAAACAGACGATGAACAGCAACGATAAATGAGCTAAGGGCCACGAAAGGTACATTTGGGAGCACATGACGGATTCTGGGAGGGGAGGATTTCCAATGTCTATGCTGGGATTTTAGGGGAAGAGGGAGGTGTTCCCATACAAATTATAGAAGGTAAGGACCCAGAAGGGACCTCAGGGATCACCTCAGCCAGCCTTCAATTTCACATGAATGAATTGCATATCAAGACAGGCCCAAGATCCTTCGTTTCCTGGGTCTGATGACCCTTGAAGAATAGGAAAAAGGAAAAAAAAAAGATAGAAAAAGAATGATCTGGCATCTATTTTGAGAATCTAGTACTTGAAGACATTATATGTCCTAAAATGTACTATTTGTCCAAATAACAAAAATGGGAACGAGTAGAATCGCAGGTGGACTCGGGCATGTTTTCTCGCAGACAAGGTGAATGCAAAAAAAAGAGTCTGAGGAGCAGGAAACCAAAGTAAGTATTAGAAATTGTTTCTGTTCCCCACCTACTTCTAAAATCTATTTGGTGTCACTTCAAATACTGAAACAAGTTTGTGAGTCTGTGGGTGAAAGTGGTTGACTCAGAATGTCAGGGTACGGCCAGGTCTGGATTAATAATATTTCTGGAGTTCAGCTATTTCCATTTGAAAGAGCAAATAGATTGGGGAAAGAGGGTATTTATGAGGTCACGTATTTTTGCACAATGGCAGGTCAGTACTTTGATGCGGTGCTATTTACTGAATGGATAATTGACAACAGTCATAGGTTCTGTGTTAGAAGCGAGACAGCCATGAGGTCACTGCAACTGCCCATTACATTCAGACCATCCTGTCCACATGGTAAAGATTAGGCAGCCATGCCATATCAACCCCTCATCCACAACCATGCAGATCACACCATCAACATATAGGGTACCTTACAATAAGTTCTTAATATTGAGGGGTGTGATGCAGCCACTCATTAACCCTTTCCTCTCCTCCTAAGACACAGACGCAAAGATCTGGCTGAGGAGGAGAGGCAGAAGTTTGGGCCAAAGTTGGGCCTAACTTTCCGGGCAAGCTATGGAATTTGCTCACCCACTATGTCTCCACATAAAAGGGGTCACTAACTGCCCTACACCTCCCGGGTGGTGCAGATACCACCTTTGCACTGCCCAGGTAGGTCACCCCCTCCACCCCTTCAATAAACCTGGCCTGAATGTCTCTGGCTCTGGTCTGGCTCAGGACGCCTCCACTTACACCTTTCATATCAATTACACTGAAGTGATGTTATTTAAAGGGGAGTTTACAAATCCTTTCATAATAATTGTGCTATTTAGATGCTTCTGGTATTTAGTCTTCTGGGTACATGATTTATTTGCTGTATTAAAATTCTTAGCATGTAACTGCACAGGATCTGACCTCATCATTAATTAACGGTGACTCAAATATTTATTTTTTTTTTCAAATATTTATAATAGAGTAATACACTCTGCCAGTAGCTAGCTAGCAAAGCCATTGAAAAATCTTTGAGCCTCAGTTTCCTTATCTGCAAATAAAGTGGTTTTACTAAGTTTCTTTCCAGCCTGTGCCTTCTCCTGAATTTTGGAGCTGAGTTAGCAAGTCAGGGATGGAGTCACTAGCCTCATTAAGAAGCATACACACAACACATGGAACTTTTAAACTGCCGAGGAGGTGGCCAAATTGCTTTATCAGACTTTGAGTATCTGCCAAGACAAAGAGAGAAGGGGAGTCCCAGGGGTGGCTTTACATTTGTGTGCTCATAAACCCTAGCCCAGCTCTTCCAGAAGACGGGGAGAAATATATCCTACTGAACAAAGGTCTTTAGAGCAGCAGAAAGATTTCAAGAAGTGGAGAGGAACTTGCTTGGGGTGGGGGTGGGGGTACAATAGGAAATCTGGTGTTTCCACCAAGGCCCCAGGCCTCTCCAATTTGCCAGGGCCCCATTGTGCAGAGACCCGGCCCACCCACTCTCTCCTGCTGGAGGAGTTAGGGCTGGGGGGCCTGGAGCAAAGAGCAAATCCTCAGAGGGAAGGAAAGATTACTCCTGGGGCTGCAAAGGTTCAACCCCGTGCCTCTTTGAGGAGCCTCCCCTTCCTGGGCCTTGCGGTGGGAAAGGCCTCAGACGAGGGAAGGCAAGCAAGTCAAAGTCCATAGGAGGGAGGGGAAAAGGAATCCTTATTTGACCTCTTCCAGTCAGGAGCTCAGAGCTGTGAAGGAGAGGGCTGTGCTGGCCTGGCTCCCTCCATGGCCCCGTGGCTACTCCTGCGCCATCTTAGTCTCTGACAGGGTGGCAGAGAAAGAGGTGCAGAGACGATAAGACGGCTAGAGACAGCAGGAGCAGAGAGAACTGGGCTGAAGGCCCTCCAGCCGTGTCTGTAATGTACCAGGGAAATGATGAGCTTGAGCTCCTGCTGTTTCACAAGACAGGGCCAGGGGCACTGCCGGCAGGTGGGCCAGGGAACTGCCCTGAGGTGCTTGTGATCTTGGTGACCTGCCCACCAATCGTGCCTTCAGGCTCCCAGGCTTAGAAGCCTAAATTCTGCCAGCACATGGAAAGTGTATCCACATCGCATCTCGTGTGCAGATACACAGTTACCAGGAGACGATTACAAGTGGGCAGGATGTTTGCATTGACCCAATAAACACGTACCTTCCCTGAAGGCAGGATGCAGAGGAAGCCAGGCTGCACAAGGCCCAGGTATGCACGGGGAGGGCCCCCAGCCCAGGGAGCTTTGGCACACTCACCCTCACACTGTCACTGAGGTTTTGCAAAGAAAACTGCCAACCTGCCAAGTCTTCCCTTTCCTAGCCAGCACCGGAAAAGGCACCACTAACCTCTGGCTCTCAAAGGGTTTCTTCCCTGTTCTCTGAACTAACCATCCCCCTTCCATTCACACCTACTTTCTCCTAAGGGCACAGCGGAATGTCACTGGCCCCATTTTCTATTCTCTGAATTACAGACACAGTCCCGCGTCTGTCCAGCCGCCATAGGACCACTGTGAGCCAGGGTTTGGATTCTGCCCACCTGCAAGGACAACACCTTACTTCTGTATTCCTGGGGCTGCCTATTTAACCCTGTATGTTCTGTGTACTAGTTTCATTCTTAAAATAGAAACTGGATTTCTTTATGTCAAGGTGCAGGGCCCTGGGGAGGGGATCTCGGAGATTTCGCACAACTACAGCAGCCCGCAAAGCAGCCACCACCAAAGGGCACTTGCTGGTGGCAGAGAGGCTCTACCCTGGAGGGTGCCTGTGAGTGACTGCTGGAGGTGAGGCCAGCGGGGTCTGCAGGCCTAAAGTCACAAAGCAAAGCTGGGCGTCCATGTTCTCTTCTCTACTCTCGAGCTGGAGCCCTGCTGAGGAGACTTATGCTCTGAAATTCCAGACAGAGCCTGCATTTCCCAGAGCCCCACGGCCCTGTGGCAGCACTCCCACCCCACAGATGGGGGAACAGATTGAGAGGGGACCGGTGCCTCGGCTGACAGTCAGAGCACCGTGTGTCCATAACGTCACTCAGCAAAAACTCACTGCAGATTGGACGCCAGGTTCTCACATCCATTAAAAGGAAAAAAAAAAACCCACAACACTTTGTGGTTGTCTTTATTAGAGAGAATGTAGGCGCTGGAGCACATCTACACAGGAGAAATATAGACATTAGGGGACATTCTGGGACAGCAGTCTAGTTTCCCATGGCTGAGCCCTGCAGAGAGGTGCGGTGGGAAATAGATGCTCTCAGGCACACTGCTGATCTGGGGAATTACCAAGATTAGCAAAATGGCCATTACCTGCCACCCACCGAGTTCCGCTGAAGCATTTCCAACATGCTTTAGGCCCCCTGGTTGGATGACTCTGAGTTCAGCACCGTTCTCCTTACGCTGCTGAGCACGTAGGCTGTGCCAAGTCAGATGCTAACGGAACCATGTGAAAATAACTGAGGACTTGTTCTCAACTTGAAATCTCCAGACTTTCTGCCCGAGGAGATGATTAAAAACTTGGCCTCCCTCCCCGATGCGGATGCTCCAGCCTCCTGTCTGGCAGGCCCAGGTGTTCTCACTCTTGCTCAGTCCTGTCCCCATTATTCCCCTGTTCCCCAATTCTCTCTCCATTACACTTTCCCCCCAAAGTCCTTTCCCAGGAGTCTCAAGACCTTGAAAAGAAATGACAAGTGAGATGCCTGTACTTCTGGTGTTCCCACGTCCCACAAGATAAACATCGGTTAAAGCGAGGGAGAAGCCTTCCTCAGGGGGACCCATTCATTCGTCCAACAAATATATGTAATATTCATTGAGAACAATGTCCTCACCCTCAAGAACTCCAAATGGTCTTTTCAAGTGGGCTGAGCCTCAGAATCACCTGGGCTATGGAAGCTAGGACAGATCCAACCCTTAGCACGGGTCCTCAAACTACGGCCCGCGGGCCACATGTGTTGGTGTGAATTGTATTTGTTCCTGTTTTGTTTTTTACTTCAAAATAAGATATGTGCAGTGTGCATAGGAATTTGTTCATAGTTTTTTTTTTTTAAACTATAGTCTGGCCCTCCAATGGTCTGAGGGACAATGAATTGGCTCCCTGTTTAAAAAGTTTGAGGACGCCTGCTACAGATTCTGATTCACAAGAACTGGGGGTTGGAGTGGCGAACAGATATCAGTACTTTTTTATTTTATTTTATTTTTATTCCAGGCTAGTTTGAGGGTATAAAGAATTAGGTTACAGTGTTGGCATTTGTTAGGAATACTTCCTGTTGAAGTTGTACCCCACCCTCCATGGGTGGCAGATGAGGGGGTCTCCTGAGCCAGTAGGATGTTAAAGCCGTCACTCTTGAATTAGCTATCAGTCCCTTAACCGAGCATTGCAGGTAACTGAGATAACAGTGCCCTGGCACCTGGTGGTCAGTAGAACGAGAGGTACCAACTACTCCTTGAGTGAAATTGGGAAGAAAGTCAACTCTAAAACATCCTACTGTCTCAGGAGACCCCTCATTTTCCACCCGTGTAGGGTTGTAAGAGTAACAAATAAGAGTATATAGCACCCAGTTAAATGTGAATTTCAGATAAATGAGGAATTATGTTTTAATATGAATATGTCCCAAATATTATGTTTAGTATGTCTTATTAATGAATATATGCATGTCCCACTCAATATATGGGGCATACTTATACTAAAATATTGCTCATTTTTCAGCAATTCACATTCAATTGGGTATCTAATTTTTTGTCTGTTTGTTTGTTTGTTTGTTTGAGACAGAGTCTCACCCTGGTGCCCTGGATAGAGTGCTGTCACGTCATAGCTCAGAGCAATCTCACACTCTTGGGCTCAAGCCATTCTCCTGCCTCAGCCTCCAAGTAGCTGGGACTACAGTTGCCAGGTATTTCATGTGGCAACCCGACACCCACTCCATTCTAAGATGAAGATCTCAGAGCCTCTGACCTTTGTCACATAGGTGATCCTGGCCAGTCCCTGTGCCCTGCCTCAACAGGTCTTTCACTTCCTCCTCAATGCAAATACCACCTGTAGGCCAGGGCCACCCACACTGGGTGGCAGAGAGATGAACCAATCCTGAGATCACAGCTCAACCGTGGGGCCTTGGAGGCACTTCTCTTCCTGGCTCCCTGTCTTCGCAGAAGTGCCAGATGCCCAAACCCCCAACTCCCAGCCCAGCTTCCTCCCTTGAGTTTGCCCCAACCCTGGAAATACTAGTCCCCTCGGGTCAACTGAGCTCTTAGAATAGACCCTGACACAAGGAGACGTCTGTCCCACATGATACAGCCATGTCACAAGGATGAAAGAAGACCAGGAATAGAAAAATGTCTGAAGCAATCACACAAAGTTATCTACCAGGATTTTCAAGCTATGATCTCAGGGCCACAGCCTTCCACAGATTTCCAACCATGACTGTTCTGCTTTTATTTGTTACTTTTGCTATTCTTTAGGTGAAGACTTATTTGAATGAAGTTAGGCAGCTAAAAACTGTTGCAAATCACTGGAGTATGAAGTTGGCAATCATCTCCATGAGATATTTACTCTGGGTCATAGACTGTGTCCTGTCTACCCAGCACCTGTCCCCTCTTTTTACCCCTATCGGAATCTTGATGTTGCTCTGGGCTTCAGCCATTGTCCACACAGTGAGAACCTTGGCTTTATAGATGGGCCACATAGGTCAATGTGTGACAGCCTTCCCTTGCCAGCAGTGGTGTCAGGAATGAGCAGGTGACCGCACACATGTCAATGAGTCATGAGTGAAGCCTTCCAGGGGTCTTCTGGAGAACCTAAGAGAAAGCGCCAAGAAGTGATAGTGCCCCCTGCTCCTCTGGATGCCATCAGACCTGGAATTGCTGCTGCCACTTTGTTATCAGCCTGAGTTGAAGCTTAAGGCTGAGGATGGCGGGTGAGAGGGGAAATGAGACTGGGACTGATGATGCTGTGGACATTGTGAACCCCCCGATCATCCTTTCCGCAGAAGCCGGTCTGGCTTGGACTTTGGTAACTTGCACCCAGAAGACATCCTGTCAGCTGTGTGGTTCTGCGCCTAGAGCTGCTATTAAAGAGGAATGTCTGAGACAGGTGTGCAGCTGTCAACTTCTGAGATTCACGGCAATAAAGGTGGATTTACCCAAGAGGGCAGAAATTTGCTCATCCTTATTTTTCTACAGACACTGGATTTCCCTTTTCTTTGAATTTGAATAAAAACAGCTCTACTTTAATGTTTGTTGATGTAGTTTAAAAAATAAATTTAGCCTTACCTCTCGAAAAACCTCCCTGTTTAAACATCCTCATAGCCACAAGAAAAAGCACATAGTGTTCAAACTGCCTTGTGCATTCTTCTTGAGAACACAGGCAAAGCCAGAGGCCAGGGTCCCCTGGTGCCCTGGCATCCTTAAAGGCACAGAATCCCACGGCCAGGTGCAGAGCCCTGGGCCAGTGACACCTCACTCGCCTTCACACCCTTTACCTTCCCTGCCTCCTGCCCCTCCAGTCCCCTGGCCCCCAGGGTGGAGTTCCCATTCTGAAAACTTTCTACCAATGCTGCCTTCTCCTGTTTCAAACATGTCCATAAACCTATAAATCAACTCTTCAGAAGGGGGCTGGAGGCTTGACTCTGGACTATTGACTCTGGAAAAGCAAGCTTGCTTCTCAGGGATTCTAAGTGGCACAGCAAAGCCACTAGAAACTAATTAATGACATCTTCAATCCACCAGCAAAGACACAACTAAAGTAGTGGGTGGCTTCAAGCCAGGGGCTCTTATTCCAGGATAGCAAGACAGAAACATAATAAAGGTGGAATATAATATGGATTAATCATGGACACAAATAAAAACAAACACATGAAACTGGCAAGGGGATGAAATGAGACATACCGAATCAAGGCCAATTCATTCCATAAATATTTACTGAGTTCTACTACACTGTGCCAGGCATTACCACAAGTTGCTAAAAATACAAACTGAACAAGTTCTGTTTTTGCCTTTGAGATATTGCCGATTTTGTTAGGGACAGACATATAAAGAACTTAAGATGAATCCAAAAGGCTGAGAGAATTCACAAGGTGGGACCTGGGGCTGACAGGAGTCATTGCCATTAGCCCAGGTGCATGGAACCCTCAGCGTAAACATGGGGGTGGTGTGGAGGACGTGCGTGGGGACAGCAGGGAGGGAGATGCAAGCGGGGGCAGAGTGCACCTGCAGTGTGACCTGTTCCAAGGAGTTTGACTTTTCCTCTATGGGGAATAGCTTTTAGTTCAGTGGTGGTTTTACTGTTTTTATTTTTAAATCAAGAGAGTGATATAAGCAGATTTGTGATGTCATTTTTAAACAGTACCATGATGAGAAAATGTTCTCCATAATACCTGAGGACGAAGGTTACAGAGTAGTTTTGATTGTTTTCATTTTTAAAAACAAAATCAATATGCAATCTCTTTGGAGGATATTCACTAAAATAACTTTTCATCTCAGGGAAGAAAGTCTATTAGTGGTTTCTCACCTTTAAATGTCTGGATTTTCTAAATGCTTATGAACAACATATATCAATTTTCAGGTTTAAAAAAATAATGGGGAGTGGGATAGGGTCATGAGTGGACCTAGATGGCAGAGAGGCCAATTGGAAGACTGTCCTCACAGCTCAGGTGTGATCCAGTGAGTCCCATGTAGGGGAGCAGCAGAGGGAACAAGGGCATGGGCTGGAGTCCAGGGTTGATGAGTCTCGGTGGCCACTCAAAATGAGGCTGATGGAATGGACTGGGCAGACCTGGGCTCACCTGACAGAAAGGCCCCTATTCACACTGGTTCTGTCCTTTGCCTCTTACACTCCAGGACCCTGAGTGTGGTCCTCTGGTCAGGGCTTCAAACCAGACTTCTTGCCTTTCCCACACTGGCTAGCTACAGAAGTGGAGGCAATGGCCAGGTCTTTTCTACTTACTGTGACAGTGAGCTATCTCCTTCCTCAAGCCTACCTACAGCACGCTATCCCCCACACTGGAAGGGGGCCTTTGTCCAAAATCCCATGTCTAAATCTCCTGGGCCTAGGAGAGCCAGGTCTGTTATCATAGCTCAGCTTCTCTGAAGGCAGTTAAAACCCTTGTGTGGGAGACCTTTGGCACCAGCTCCTTTTTCCACCCAGCAGACTCTAGCAGATCTAAGAGACCACCAGCTTAAGGAGGCCAGTGCATCACACCAGAGCCAAGGGCGAGATGACTGCAGATGCACACTGCTGCTTTGTGAGCGCGGCTCTCCACTCCCTCTTCCCCTTCCAATTTCCCCAAACTCCTATTCAACAAGGAAGACATGGATCTGATTAGGAGGTTTTACTTGGGCCAAACAGTTGCAGCCCTATTCTCATTAGATGGAGAGGATTTGTGGCCGAGTTCCATCAGAACAGCCAGGGGAAATGAATGACAACTATAGAAGGAGGAGCTGCAAAGGAGAAAATTGTCTCTATTAAGTCAAATCTGTCCTCTGATAATGAATTGTAGATTTAGTTCCAAGCCACCACACTCTGTTTTGCTTGGTTGCCTTAATCTGTCAACTGTGTTTCTATTTTTATCACCCAATAAAATGCCCACTCACACAAGGGTCTATGGAACAGGAGAAAGAGGCAAATCCTAAAGTCCTGGACAATATCTACAATCAGTTGAATAGACTATGACCAAATCCAAATTCGCAAGCAAAACAATTTTGCCTCAGGAAAGTAATTTGATAAAGACAACTTTCAAAAGATTAGTCATAAAGACTTTTGTACCATATTGTGAGGAAGAAGGGCTAATTAGAAAAAAATTTAGTTGGCGGAGTGCTGGAGTTGGCTCTTGCTGGTTCCCAAGAGCTGATTGTTAAATTTTCAGGAAGTTTGCAAGCTGGTTGACATCATGTTGGTACTTTGAAACCAGCCATGGTGGGAGTATTTACACCATGGAAATTGGCAAATGCTACCAATCAGGGTGGCCCTCCTCACTAGTTATTTGTTAAACATTTAACAGCACACCACCAAGTATGATCCCATTCCATTTTTAAAGTTGTATTTATAGGAATGTGGATGTGCATGTGTTTGTATGTGTGTGTATCTAAAAAGTCAGAAGGTAGCTACAACATTAAGACACTTTTAATTCTGAGTGGTGAGATTAACAAGTAGATTTTGTCTTCTTTGACTTTATTTTCCTTTTTCCTATGTGAACATATTCTCTTTATACAAAGTCAATCTTTTTTTGGGCAGTTTTTGGCTGGGGCTGGGTTCGAACCCGCCACCTCCAGCATACTGGGCCGGCACCCTATTCCTTTGAGCCACAGGCACCACCCCAAAGTCAACCTTTTGGCAAAGGGGAGAGGGAGCGGTTTCTTTCCCTTCGAAGCTCTCCGATTTCCACCTTTCCTCTCCTCTCTCTTCTTTAATCTCCTCCTGCCCTGGTCTCCCCCAGCTTTTTATTCTCTTTGTAGGGTGGTGCTGAAATCCCAACTACTTTCCTATACCCAAGTGAAGCAGAATTCCAGGTAATGAGAACAAGCGAGCAGACAGCAGGCTCCAAGAAGACAGAGACGCAACTCTACCCATGCCTGGCTCGCTGGGTGAATCAGCTTCTGGCCTCTGCCCTAGACACAAAGCTGTTATTGGTGATTTAACAAAGGAGAGATGACCAGCTATGAATAAGAGGAGTCTCAGCCCAGGTGACCCCAGGCCTCTTGGACGGGACACCACCATTCCTCCAGGTATCCATATCAGCTTTCAACAGCCACTTGTTTTAGAGTACATGGACCCCTCTCCACACTCCCTGTGTCTTTGACCTTGTTGTAGGGTCAGAGTTGGGTATTCTCCCTGTTTAACAGACATGAAAACCCAGGGACACAAAGTCCAATTAATTTGTCCAAAGTCGCACAGCTAGGAGTGGCGCTGGGACAACAATATAGGTATTAATACTGAACTTCAGGGTATTTTTACTAGCCTGTATTAAATACGTCATGAGACCTCAAATTTCCCACTATAGAGTCAGATTGAAACCTGAGCTTTCACTATCTCATAATAAAATGTCTAAGAACTTTTTCAAGTAAAGGAAAGGGGGCTATGAATCCCAATTTGACTCGGTTGTGGAACAAGTTTGTGGTCTGCGCACAAAGCAAGTACAACTCCACCTTGCTTTGTTCTGCTCACTACACTGGTGCTGCTTACCACTGCCAGCCTTACCACTCTGCGGCTGCTCTGTGGCATTCATGTCCTTAGCCCACCAAATTTGACCTTCCAGACCCATCTGTTGCCTGCAAATTCCTGTCTCCTCATGAATGTGTGACACTCCACAGGACCTTCCCAAGCAGACAGGGACAACATGTGTGTCCATAGTATGATGGAGCGCCACTCCCTGGTCTCCTGGTTGCACCTTGTGCGGATGTGACCCTTCTAAAAACAGGAGGGACCCTCCAGGCAAAAGTGTCTATGGAACCATGGAAGTCTTGTTGACCAATCTTCTGAGAAGTTTAAATTTTATCCAACCCAGTATCTCCTAATGCTGGTCCTGGAAGGTCAATGAACCTCCTTGATATGTAAGACAAGGGCCACGGAGTTGGGGCCCAGGTACCCAAACCTGTTCCTGCTCCCTTGCCAACTAGATGGAGCACACCCACCCTTAGTGATTTAGACTTTGGGCTTCCATAGCAAGATCGTGTTTTTGTTTTCCTGTTTTTGAGACAGAGTCTTACTCTGTTGCCCTGGGTAGAGTGCCATGGTGTCATATTTCAGAACAACCTCAAACTCTTGGCCTCAAGTGATCCTCTCACCTCAGCCTTCCAAGTAGCAGGGACTACAGGTGCCCCCCACAATACCCAGCTAGTTTTTTAGTAGAGATAGGGGTGGTTTCGAACTCCTGAGCTTAGGAGATCCATCCGCCTTGCCTCTGAGAGTGCTAGGATTACAGGCGTGAACCATGGGGTCCAGCCTTAAAATCATGTTTTAAGAAAGGTTTCTGGAGCCCTCAAAATAGTATGTTTGAAAAATCACTCACCTAATCTGACCATATTGTTTAATAGACTGAAGAAATTGAGGCCCAGAGAGCAAAGGTCACCCAATCCACTCTTGCTTCAACTGTCCTTCAGCTTGACAGGCAGTTGACTTGGCCTCATGAAATACTCCTGTCTTTTTGGTCCCCCGCTGCTCTTGCTCTTGTTGATGAGGAAATGACAGTTTTTAATTTTGGTCTGGGCTCCAGTACCTGCACTTGCCTTCCTGTTGACTTAGGTGCCCTGTTCATGGACCCCAGGGCCAATCTAGCAGCAGAAATGCCAGACTCCACCTTAACACCACATCCAACAGCGGAAATGCCAGATCCCGTCTTAATACCACATCCTCTGTCTGCACACACAGGCAAATCCACATTAGTTATGGTGGCCCTGGGAGCTGCCAAAACACCCCCACCTGCCCAGCATGTAACAGACCACAATAAACCCTATGTCCTGTGCACAGTATGTCCTTAATGTTAATGCTTAATGTTACCAATGGTGCTAGTGACAAAGGGGATGACAGGGCAACTATGCGCAAGACAAACACTGAAATATACGCAACATCCACACAGAGACTGAGTTCCCCCATCCCAGGAGTTCTGGGTAATTACATGAATACTGAAATAGTCTCACAGACAGTCCCTGTCTCACTCTCTATCTCCTCTTTTGTGAAATACACAGCAGCAGAACTGTATCTATTGTCATAGAAGTTCCCAATTTACAAACAGCAAATACGTTTGACTCAAAGCTCATTTCCAAGCAGTTTCATTAAATCGTGAATCGTGCTTATTTGCACAACCAAAGGATTTTCCTTTTGCAAACTGCATTACTGCAGTGATTCCATAAACAGCAGGCTTCCCTAATGATTCAACCACACACTCTTCTTTACAAAAGCAGCATGCACATTTTCAAGACCACAACTCCTGCAAAAACTGAGATACTGAACAAAAAATACAAGTGAAAAGAAGTAAAGAGACAGAAAACTAGAGCTGAGGCTATTCACGGCATTTGGACTCCCCACCCCGAAGTTGAGGCTTTACAGCAGGGACACTGCCCTGGTTTGGTGCTTTGCATGTAAAGCTTCCCTCTGAACCCCAGTGTAGAGCTCTTCAAGCTGCTGGGTTCCCTTTATATCAGGCTCCTCGGGAGTGGCCCTTGCTTCCTAGTAGCATCTCCATCATGGAATCTGGCCTGGCCCAAGAAATCCCACGACCCTTAAGACCAGCAGAGTTAGAACGGATTCCAGGCCCCCTGAGGATTCTAGTTTGGTTTACAATTCCTGACTCCACTGACAGCCAGTGAACTGGGAACAGGGCGTGACCTAGAGTTACCTGGGACAGAGCTACTCAGGAAGAATTCCCCAACCCCAGACAAGCCCCCTGAATACTCTCCACCAACGCAAAGCCTGCCATTCAACTGCAAATGAAGTTCTCTCTGAAGAACGCACAGGGAATCCTGTTCAGTTGGCTCCATCGCTCTCTGTAGTCTGCTGGTTATCTCTCAGCCCGGCTCAGGGGGTTTTCTTTAAACCTGTGGGAAACCTGAGAGTGCAAGGATGGTGTCAGGCCCCGAGCTTCCGACAGCATCGGCTTGGCTTAAGAAGCTTTGATAAAACTAAATTATCTGACATTTTCTTCTTCATCCTCTTTTATTTTTCTTCCACAAACAGAACAGGCTCCAAATGTGACCTACTTTCCCTTTCTTTGTAATTATGCAGAACTCACAAAGCTTGTTCTTCAGCCTGACTAATATTTTCAGTGAAATGCTTTTCATCTTTCGGAAAAGAAGAGTCCCCGTCAGCCTGCTAGAGCACAGGAGTCTCAGAGAAAGGACCCACCGATGAGGACAGATGAGTTACAAAGATTTCACTCAGGGACTCGCAGAGGCTTTGAGCACAGTACAAAACAAAACAACAATAAGGAAATCCAGATCTGGCTCCTTGAGAGCAACTTGCATTTAGTTTGAAAGTTTTCATCAACAAGAACCAAGATGTGGCTTGGCACCTGTGGCTCAAGCGGCTAAGGTGCCAGCCACATACACCTGAGCTGGCGGGTTTGAATCCAGCCCGGGCCACCAAACAACAATGACAGCTACAGTCAAAAAACAGCTGGGAGTTGTGGGCGCCTGTAGTCCCAGCTACTTGGGAGGCGGAGGCAGGAGAATCACTCCAGCCCAGGAGTTGGAGATTGGTGAGCTGTGATGCCACGGCACTCTACCCAGGTGAGAGCTTGAGCTGTCTCAAAAAAAAAAAAAAAAAAAAAAAAAAAGAACCAAGATGTAACTGATGAGCTAAGCGACTCTAAAGTTCCTTGCCACAGCCCAAGTCCTGTAACTCCAGACGCTGTGGCCTTGGCCTGGAATCCTGCCCACTCCAAAACCCACTCAGGAACTTCCAAACTCTGCATTTTGCATTAAAAATTAATTGACTTCTTCCAACTCTTCGATGATTTAGAACACAACAGGGTCTTAAAGGATCAAGAGGAATGATTTAAAAATAAAAACGAAGCACCCAAGTTGGGTGGAAACCTAGCTCTATTAGTCAAAATTAAGTTGGTATCGACTTTTCCTTCCTATTTTTACCTGGGAGGCTGTGCATTTTTTAATGTCTGATCTGCTGTCCTTGTCTGGCATTGAAGTTCCAAATTCCAGTTGGTAACAGGGAAACATTTACTTGGTGACTTAAGAAACTCTGCTGGCCAGAAACCCTGGCACTGGGATTTTGATCCAAAGCTTCTCTTTTATCCTCAGTGAGATGAAACAGGGCTTACTAAATGTTTACCAGACAAATTGTTCAAAACAGAAACAGACTCGCAGCCTTGGGATTGATCCAACTGTATTTGCTTCCATCCAGGTTAGTTCAGCTTCATGCCACAGTCGGGCTGTCTGGTCAACAGGGACTTCAACCCAAGTCTCACAGTCTGAGGGGTCTGGATAATCACTGCACTGTGTCCCAGAGGGGCTCACTAGTTGCATCTGCCCTCAGCAACGTAAGGACCTCCACTTAATTCCATCTCCACGAAAGTTAAATAGTTCAGTTCACTCACTCATTCATCCTGAAGTGTCTACTGGCACCTCAGGGCTGCCCTGTGCTCAGCACAGGGCAGCAGCAGTTTCCCCATCTTTCAGGAATTTGGGAGAGTAAGGAACAAGTGCACAGCAGGGAAAGGAGAGGGTCTTATTGGTTCTTGGCCTCTACCCTCTTTCTCCCTGCAACTCCTCGGCCCTTCACCCTTGTCCCTGCTCAACACCACCCGTAGTCTTCGGTGCAAGTGGGACACTGGCCAGGGAAGACTGGCAAGCTGCTCAATGTCAGACCCTTCCACTCAGTGTCAACTCAGTCTCGTCACTGCTTACGTCCTGATCGTGTTCCCAGTTCTAACCACTGAAGCTTTCTCTTCTCTAGAGCCAGTTCTGTTGTAGCATCTGGAGTACCGATTACCCTGTCCCTGGGACGATGGCCGGAATGTGTGCAAGCTGCCCGCCAGCCTGCCCTTCACTGAGGCCCCCCAGCCTTTGGAGACATCAGTGTCAACTGTTTGCCTGAAACTCAAAGTGGTGTTGCTGGACCCCTTTGATATGGGGCTTTGCCCACTTTACCTCGGTGGAGGGACCTAACTCCAAGTCCTGGTTCTGTGCAGCTGGCACCTCCTACCTTTTTGCCACTGGCCAGGCCAAGTCTCTACCAGTGGTGACAACCCTAGAAGGAAGAACTGGCCTCACAGGCCAAAAGGTTGGGTAGTAAGGAAGAAGCCGTTCCAAAGGAATGGTCTGGTTGTTCCCACGTTATTACTCTGCCTTCAAATATGTTACCAAAAACATTAGGCAAGGAATCTCCTACTCAGAAGTGAGCAAAGTGAAAATGGCTAAGGGACAGTTGGCATACGGGACCTGGATACATTCTCTCAAGAGCTATGGCTGAAGGAAAAACTGGGAGATAAGCCAGGAGCCACAGTCTCGGGGTCACAGGAGATCATGGTCGGAAATGGAGAGCCAGTGGGGGGACACTGAGCTCACAGTCAGGCTGCAGGACTCAGCCCTGCACTAACTGGCCGGTCGTGTGACCGCAGGCAATTGCTTTAACTCCCTGGACCGCACTTTTCTCATCATGGGTACTGCAGATAACAAGGCCACCTAAAACCTGCAAGAGTGTTTGTCTTATTTCAAGCTGGTAGACTGATCATTTATAGACTGTGGTTGAAATGGGTCAATTTCTTCAAAAAATCATCATGTAAAAAACCAAGTAAATTCAAGGCATTGCATGATCTAGTTTGAAAATCAACAGAGAAATGGAAGTCTTGGGCAGGGTGCGGTGGCTCGTACCTATATCTCAGCACTCTGGGAGGTGGGAGCAGGTGCATTGCTTAAGCTCAGGATTTCAAGACCAGCCTGAGGAAGAGCAAGACCCCATCTCTACTAAAAATAGAAAAACTAGCCAGACATTGTAACTGGTGCCTATAGTCCCAGCTACTCAGGAGGCTGAGGCAAGAGGAACTCTTGAGGCCAAGAGTTTGATGTTGCTGTGTGCTGTGACACTAGGGCACTCTACCCATAGAGTAGCGATAGAGTGACTTTGTTTCAAAAAATAAAAAAAGAAAGAAAGAAAGGAATGAAGGTCTTGGGAATAAGGAACGGGGATACAATGGCAAAACACATTCTATCAAATGACAGTTCCCAGAGCTAGGTGCTGAGAAGGGTGGCCGTTGTCAGACACTTTAGAGAATTGCTAATCTATGTCATAGAGTTTCTGAGAAGTCCTGTACTGCTGAAGGCTATTTATGGTTTAAATTTCAAAACTTTTAAAACTTGACCATAAAATTCTCTCTTTTATATTTAACCTGTTAGTGTCTCTCAAATGTGGATGTCTGAGTTTCACACTGTAAAAAATAACATTATAGAGGAAATATTTTCTTTTTTGTTTATGTCTTAAACATAAAGAAGTGCCCCACAAAAAACAAGTAGGCAGAATCTCTATCATTTTTAAGCCTGAGCAACAGCTGAAGCCTAGGTGCCCATTCCAAGTTATGGCCTGCCAGGGTCTTCTCTTTCTTACCCACTGACCTGTGGGTCTCTGCAAAGGTACCATTCAGCTGGGCAAGCAGTGACCCAAGTCTTTGCCAGGGGTTTCTCGCGAGGTCGCAGGACATACAGCATGCTGTCAGCAAACCAAACCGTCACAGAATTAAATCATGGTGATGTCTTCTGACCTCAGGGACGCGCCTCTGCTCACTCGGAGACAGCTCCGGGACTACTAATTGCTTTTCAGCTGAGGCTACCCAGCCTTCTCACATCCATTATTCCCCAGGGTCATATTTTCTGAAACTGCATTTTTCAAAGAAGAGAGCGGGAGGAAGAGGGGAAGAGAGAGAGCAGTGATGGGCAGGAAATTGCTTTTTATCTTCATTATAAGTTAAATTACCAACTTCAAAATCCTTCACTTAAAACACTAAATGGTGCTCTCCCAATTATAGCTTTGGGGCTTTAGGTTGAATGAAGGTTGGGGCTGCAAACTGGAAGGAAATGTGGCCACCAATGTTCTGGGAGAAAAGCAGAGCTCATCTGTCAAAAAGTAGACGTGGCTTCCTCTCCAGGGCTCTGATAAGCTGGTCACCGTGAGCAGCAGTGCTGAAGGACACCGCTGGGGACAGTGTGGGCCGTGCCTGGTGGGAGGAAGGTGCTGAGGGACACAGCTGTCAAGTCAGTCTCTGGCCTCTACTTTTGGGCAATTCTGAAGCAATGGTAATGATCTCACTGAGGCGATCCAGGAAATCAAGTCATAAGGCATCTGCTGAAGAAAGACACATGAAAAATGGCAAGAGGAAGAAAAATGCAGAATATGATTTTAAGATAGCATGAGGTGGACTGTTGACAGGTGAAAATATTTTTTTTTTCAAGGATGATAACATTTTTAGGAGAGGAAACAAAAGTCTTTTCTACCATCAGATTCCCTGAACTTTCCTAAGAAGGATGAAGAAGGCTTTATCTATTGTTTGAATTTTTTTTTTTTTTGAGACAGAGCCTCAAGCTGTCACCCTGGATAGAGTGTCATTGCATCACAGCTCACAGCAACCTCCAATTTCTGGGCTCAAGCAAGTCTCCTGCCTCTGCCTCCCAAGTAGCTGGAACTACAGGCGCCCGCCACAACGCCCGGCCATTTTTTGGTTGCAGCCGTCATTGTTGTTTGGTGGCCCAGGCTGGACTCGAACCCACCAGCTCAGGTGTACATGGCTGGCAGCCCAGCTCATTGAGCCACATGCACCAAGCCTATTGTTTGAATTTTTAATGTCTACAGGAGGGATTTTAATCGGAGGTTGAATTCTCCCCGTGAGACAGTGTCACACAGGTTCTAGAGAAGTTTTAGGACATCCAATCTAGAAGCAAATCCTCTCAGGCTTATTTCCTACCCTTGGGACCTGAAGGTTTAAGGACAAAACTAGAGATGGGGGAAGGGGTGAGGAAGGAAAATAAGAAATTGGCTCTCTGGACCCTTATAGAAAAACTAGTGTTTGGAGTCCTCAGATTATTTTCAAGTTTTTTTTTGTTTTGTTCTGTTTTTTTGAGACAGAGTGTCACTTTGTCACCCTTGTTAGAGTGCTGTGGCATCACAGCTCACAGCAACCTCAAACTCTTGAGCGTAAGCTTGCCACACCTCCCAAGTAGCTGGGACTGCAGGCTCCCACCACAACGCCCAGCTAGTTTTTGGTTGCAGCTGTTATTGTTGTTCAGCAGGCCTAGGCCAGGTTCAGACCCGTGAGCCTCAGTGTATGTGGCCAGTGCCCTAATCACTGAGCAACGGGCAGGAAGCCTAATTTCAAGTTTTAAGGAAGGAAAGCATTAAGAATCTTTTAGTCTCTCTTTTTTGTAATCAGGTCAGGTCGTAAGAAATTGCATTCTCAGGTGGACTGATAAGCGAAGGGCCTGAGCCATTGCTGGAGGTGCATGAAGGCATCAGGGCTGCTGAGTTCACGGGTTCCTCCCAAGGCGGGGTGAACGGACAGCCCCGCTGGGCAGCAGGTACCTTCTCCGGGAGGTCGGCAGTGTGGCTTCCTGAGGCTTCTCTCTTTGGTATCCCAAGGCCAGACCCCATTTGTATGTAATAAATAACCTTCGGGGCTTAGCCATTCTGCTGCCTTTCCTCAAGCTAGAGGCAGAGCTCAGAGATTCAAGGTCTTCCCTGTGACCTCTTAGCGTCCATCTTGTATTTTATTATGAGAGGGCTGCCTCCTTTCCTTTCCTTTTGAAGACTGCTTGCCGTGACCTCTTCCAACTTGCAGTCAGATGACTGGCTTCAATGAGGCTGTTCAAGCACACAACTGAGGTGCAAGAGGCTCTTAACTAGTTTCCAGACTTCTCACAAAGGGTTCTGGTCTGTGTGCTGTTGTGGAGCCAACTGTCTCCATGGGGGAGGAGGGTCTGGGGCTAACTATTCTGCCTTCTTGTTGATATCACAACCGCTCTGAGTCCTCGACATTTCCATGTCCCTGATGTCAAATTAAATTTAAGAACACACACGTCATTAAAATTCATAGGAAGAATTTGCCAAAGTGGTTCTTTCCCTAAGAATTCATAAACGTCGCTCTCTCTTTGTGGTAGGTGGTTGTTTTGTTGAGGTTCATGAGTTTCCTTATTTTCTTTCGGACCGCCCTAAACAGGAAACTGCACAGCCATGACGGACAGAGTCCCAGGGCTGCAGTAGGCAGCGGGCTGCATGCCGGGACTGGCTAGGGGAAAGGTTTCCCTTAGGAAGCTGGCAGCGCTTGATGCCAGAGGACCAGGGAGGCCGCAGCCTCGGGCTGGGAGGTGCTCTGGGGACAGGAGCCAGGGACATGCTGATGCTGGCAAGGCTGGTCCTGGCACTAAGCCACTGACGGCTGGGCTCAGAGCCCCTCAGCTTCCAAGAGCACAGACGAACGCCTCAGTCACTGCTCCCTCACGAACCAGTAACTTTTATTCAAATAAAAAGGACATTTTGGATTTCTAATAACTCTCTAAAGTGCTTAAAAAATCATATTCTTAATTACCCACTCTACTGAGCTCTACCTTGATTTCAAGGCAAATTGTTCCCAGGTTGTGCACTGCTGAGGGGAGCCGTATGGAGCAGGGGTAGGCCCGCGAGTGTCAGCCCCAGTTTCCACAGCCGAAGGGGACTCTCCACGTGGGAAAGACACTAGAGATAGCGAACTAGGCCGCCTCTGGAATTCACTGCTCCCTTTAAAATCTTCCCCCCAGTCCTGGTATGACTGAACACTTCCATCTAATGCGCTTTGCTGCATGGCCAGTTACTTCTCGGCCAGCTGCGTTCGTGGCTGACGTAGCACGCTGGTTCAAGTGTGGAACAGGCACCTACACGGAGAGAAGGGCCTACTCCAGCACCAGAAGTGACTGTGTCCCTTCCTCAGTTGTGGTTTCCAAGCTTTTGGAAGGTCAGTCACGCATAAGAGAGAGAGAGAGACATTTGGAAGGAAGCAAAATACCTTGTAACTGCGGAGGAAGTGAGTTAAGGCTGAACCTGCAGCATCTACCTGAGGCTTCTCTCCCCACCGATCCCTGATGTGGCGGTGTTAGACTGACAGTCCAGAGCACTGTATCTTTAAAACTAATTGTGGTAGCTGAGCATAGTGGCTTGGCCTGTAATTCTAGCACTCAGGGAGGCCAAGGCAGGAGAATTGCTTGAGGGTGGAAGTCTGAGACCAGCCTGAGCAAGACCAAGACCTCATCTCTACTAAAAATAGAAAAATTAGCTGGGTGTTGGGGCAGGTGCCTACAGTCCCAGCTACTTGGGAAGCTGAACAGGAGAATTTCTTGAACACAGTTATTTGAGGTTGCTGTGTGTTAGCCTGGGCAATAGAGTGAGACTCTGTCTCAAAAACAAACAAACAAACAAACAAACAAACAAACAAACAAGACTGATGGCGGTAATCCCACAGGGCCAGCCCCTGGCCCTCTAAGAAGAAACACACAGCTGTGACACTCTTATTAGTTTTAGTCAAACAAATGTTGGCAAGAATGAGGAGAAACTGGAACCCTCATTCATCGCTGGCAGGGATGTAATATGGTACCCCAGCTGTGGCAAAGTTTGGCAGTTCCTCTAGAAGATGAACATAGAATCACCATGTGAACCAGCAATTCCACTCCTCCCTATAGAGCACAAAGAATTGGAAATAGGTGCATAAACAAAAACCGAAACCAGAATGGTTATAGCAACCCTGTTTCCTAACCAGCCAAAAGGTGGAAACAATCCAAATCTCCATCCGTTGACGAAAGGAAAAACAAAATACGGCATATTCAGATAGTAGAATATTATTCAGCCATAAAAATGAATGATATACCAAGTATGAACCTTGGAAAACATGCTAAGTGAAAGAAGCCAGATACAAGAGGTCAAATATTGTATGATTCTCCCGATTACTAAACATTCCGAATGGGCAGATCCAGAGAGACAGAGTAAATTACTGGTTACCAGGGGTTAGGGGTAGGAGTAATGGGACTGCTTAGTTAATAGGTATGAGTTTCTTTTTGGAATAACAAAAACTTCTGTAACTATACAGTGATGGTTGTATAGCTGTGTGAAATTATATACTTCAAAATAGTCAACATGGTACATTTTATGTCTCGTGTATTTTGTCACATATACATACACAAAAATTAGTCTTGGTTAGTTATACCTGTCTAACCCCCAGTTCCCTGTCTTTGTCCCTGTGCCTGTTGGTGTTGACTTTAGACTTTTGCCTACGGCTGGGCTTGTTGGACTCTACATGCTTCGTCCGTAATTTCTCAGGCCCAGGTCTGGATACTGTGCCAGTGATTTCTCAGAGTCTGGCCCAGGCCTGACACATGGCATGGCTTTCAGCTGGTGATCTCACTCCAACACATAACCAAGAGGATGTGGTCATCACTTCAGTCCAATATTACCACTGCTATATTCACCTGGTCTTCACAAAAATGTAAGTGATACACACCTGTAATCCTAGCACTTTGAGAGGTCAAGGTGGGAGAACTGCTTGAGGCCAGGAGTTTAAGACCAGCCTTGGCAACATAGCAAGAGCCTGTCTCTACAAAAACATTTAAAAATTAGGTGGGTGTGGTGACATACACCTAAAGTCCCAGCTACTTGGGAGGCTGAGGCAGGAAGATCACTTGAGCCAGGAGTTTGGGGTCGCAGTGAACTATCTTGCCACTGCCCTCTAGCCCAAGCAACAGGGTGACTGTCTGGGGAAGAAAAAAAAAAAAGAAATTCAATATCATCAGGATACATGAAGCTCAAGTGGTAATAGGCCATGGTGCTTTAATACAACTGCTCAGAACTTCTCAGCTATGTTGATTACATGAACGATTTTGAAGGATTTAACTAATGTTGAACACCTCCAGGGTGAAAACTACATAATAAACCAGGAGGCATATTGGTAGACTCTTTTATATATATATATATATATATATTTTTTTTTTTTTTTTTTTTTTTTTTTTGAGATAGAGAGTCTCACTATATCACCCTCAGTAGATTACGGTGGTATCACAGCTCACAGCAACCTCCAACTCTTGGGCTTAAGCAATTCTCTTGCCTCAGCCTCCCAAGTAGCTAGGACTACAGGTGCCTGCCACAACACCCAGCTATTTTTTGTTGCAGTTGTCATTGTTGTTTAGCAGGCCCAGGCTGGGTTCGAACACACCACCCTCAGTGTATGTGGCTGATACTGTAACCACTGAGCTATGGGCGCCAAGCCATAGACTCTTTAGTATTTAGGTGGAATTTAACCAATTGGCATAGGATTTGGTCAGCAAAAATATAAATGGTCATCAAGGTACAGTGCACACAGAATCCCATCAGGCGCCTGTTAATCCATGTGTCCGTAGATTCAGAGGCAGGAAGTTTCCATGAGGTCTCTTGGGCTCTCACGTCTTTAATGTCTTCTTCAAATCCTTCCCCAGTAAATTCCAATTTGTCCACAAACTTAATCCTCCTCCAGCTTTTCTGAAACTGTGGACTCAAACATCTTTCTACCACCCTAACCATCCCCAAGTAGTGATCCAATGGTAGAACTGCGGACCCCAACATTTCTCTATCACCCCAACTGTTCCCAGGTGGTGATCTGGGGGGAGGATGTACCAGGCTCAGCCCTGAGCTTATAGCTCTCTCAGAGACCTTACACCCAAACCAACATAATATTTGCAACTATCTTGAGGACATCTCTGGTACCACGCTATGCCATTACTTCCAACTAACATGTCTAAGACGACACCAAAATCTGGACTTTTAGAACTGCCCTCTCCCCAACGTTCTTCTAATTATTCAAATTCTTGTCTTTACTTTATATTTTATCCCTCCCGTTTGTCCTGCAACTCTATGCTTTCACTCTGCAATGTCCTTCAGATATTTTTTCCTTTGTCCACTCCACTGCTACCATCTTTTGGAAGAGTGTGGCTCTTCTCCTCTCCCTGCAATCAGCCACTAGACTAAAACATGCTGCCATCAGTGTTTTTCTATTTCGGTGGCTTTGCATTGTGGTTGCTTTTTTAGGCTGTCTCCCAAAATGATGAACCTACATCACATTTGAATTTTCTGCCTTGGTATTCAGGAGTCTCTTCAATTCAACCCCAGTCTTCCACTCATGGCTTTTAAACAGAACCATCCTTCCCTTCACCCCCGTCACCCCCAGCCCCAGCACTGCTCACCCTCCCTGTCCTGAGTAAACACGGTCCCATCCCAGAGCTTCTGGCCAACCATGGACTTCTAGAATGCTCTTCCTCTCTCCTCCACTCTATCATTCAGTCAAAAATGGGTATTGTGGCTACTTTATCTAAGCACTTAGGATGCATGAAGGGACAAAACAAAGATCTCTGCTTGGGACAATCCCATTCTATTGCTCTACAAGCCACGTCCATCCCATTACTTGACATCCACCTCTAGTCCCACTTTCTCCCACGGGTCCTTACGATAACTTTAGGCATGTCCAATTTCTCTCTTATTTTTACTGTTCATAGCACTTCCTGTTGGTACTGAACGCCTTGGCTCACATTTATATGCTGCCTTGAATTGTTCTCTGATTATTCCTCTAGGCTTGTTTCATGAAACTCCTGAACTTATTTCGTGCCAGGAACTGCATTTGGTTCATTGGGATTCAAGTACCTAACACGCTGTCAGCACATTTCTTAAGAATTATGCTAACTGCACGGTAGATGCTCAATAAACATACATTTTAATGCAGTTGCGCCTGAATTCAGCATACGAGCCACAAACCCAATTACTACTTTCTTAATTAAGGGCAACTCCTCCCACTCCTGGTTTGCTTCCGTGAAGCTGAGCTGACAAACACTCTCCCCCCTCCTCCCGCTGGCTTTACCTGGAGCGGGATGTCCT
The DNA here is from genome assembly GCA_963573935.1 of Arctocebus calabarensis. Lineage (NCBI taxonomy): Eukaryota > Metazoa > Chordata > Mammalia > Primates > Lorisidae > Arctocebus > Arctocebus calabarensis. The sequence continues at coordinate 13,062 of CAUYON010174524.1, read as the reverse complement.
CCAGCCTCACCAGCTAGGTGCTCTGCAAACCCGGAGCCCTGAGGCTGGAGGATGTTCTGAACCATCCCTCCTTGTGGAAACTCACGATGCATGTATTCATGTTTGATCATCTTTTATTTGAAGGCATCAGAGTGAATGACAAACACACAGTCTCTGCTCTCCCAAACTTGTCCTATTCATAGTTCTGAAATAGCTCTCAGGAAAGAGATTTTAGATGTCTATCTGTGTTTCCCTAAACCATACCCACCCCCCACCCCCTACCTTTTTCAGAATCACCTAAACAATGTTTTGCAGGCCACACATTGGATTCTGACAAGAGGGTCAGGCAAAGCTTTGGACAAAAGAATGAAGAACTTATCTTTTTATTTCACGGTAGGGAACTTCATCCCCCCCCACCCAAGTCTCCAAGAGCCTGGTATGCGGCACTCACAGCTGCTCAAATGCATCCTTTTTAAAAAACACACTGTGCTTATGAGTAGGGTGGTCACAATACACTTTAATTCTACAGCAGCTAGTTCACGCCGTTCCCTCCCTGGCACCCAGAAATAACAACAATGGAAATGCCGAGGAAGAAGGCGGGGGAGTGGGTGGGCACCGGCAAAGCAAGGTGGGAGCTGAAGATGAGGCATGCCACTGCCCACAGGCTCCGGGAGTCTTGCTCATGGGGTGAAAATTGGGGCAAAGCTAATGGCTCATCGGGGTGAGGACTTGTTGGAAACTGGGGGGAGGAGGAGGAGGGAGGTGAGGGAGGCACAGTGAGGCGGGCCCAGGAACAGACTGTGACTGCGTGGGGAGGAGGCGGGGAGCCACAGGGCTCCTTCTCTGACACCTGCGTACCCTCCCATTTGGCATCCAAGGCAGAGAGCACGAGTCTTTCATACTTTGGGAGCAAACGGGTAGATTCTGACATGCACACATTTACCCACCGAGGCTGCCTTCTCCACCCTTCCACCTCTGGAGAGCAAAGACAAGAGGGGCTGCTAAAGGGGGGAAGGGAAAGAAAGAGGGAAGGAGGGAAAGAGGAAAGCTCTTTCAAGAAACACATTTGGAAAACTCAAAATCAGAGGATTTCTGAGTCCCTCCTACTTAAAGATGACAGGCAATCATGGCTTGTGTCAGGCAGGCCTGATCAGAGCCCACGTGTGATGCGAGTAAAACCTTCTAGGGCCCGTCCCCTCCGGTCACGGCCCACTTCCCTTCTAGAGCTTTTGGGAGTCTTGTGCACACACCAGGCATGCGCATGGACCCGCTCCTCCCGCTCTATCTGCAGGCTCCTGTGCAAATGCTGAGCTCTGGACCACCCTTCACTGGGGCACCTTGCTAGGCTCTAAGGCCGTCCAACCCTAACTTCTAGGTGCTGCTGTCACCCTTGGTAGCAGTTGTGGGGCATGTCTTAAGAGGTGCTCTGAAGCTCCAAGGTGCTTTGAAGTTTTCCTGGATTGAATGAAACGTCTATAAAGCTCAGAGAAGATATGAAATACACAGGCGTTAAGGTGGTCCAGGCCATTGAAAAGTCAGAGCCCAGCAGGGTTGAGAGACCTGTGAGGCTGCCTGAGAACCCTGAGGACTCGTGGATGGAGTTGGCAGCTGCCTGTCGAACAAGAAATACAAAACACAGGAGCCCTGGCCTGGGCGGTGACGCTGTGGGCAGGAGGGACCAGACATGTGGAATGAATTAGGGAGGCAGACAAGAGCTGGAATTAACAGCACAATAAAAACAAGAGTTAATTCACCCTCAGAAGCCAGAGCACTTTACAGCACACAATGCTGGGCTGGGTCCAGAGAAAAACAACAGCCCAGCACAGCTGACCAGCGGCTTCACAGGAAGGAAATGGGACAGAGTTGGTGTCGACCTGTCAGATGGCAAATCATAGCCTGGACAGGGATGCTGTCTCCAGAGTTCTGGTGTGGCCTGAACTGATGCCACAGCACTCTACTGAGGGCAACGTAGTGAGACCCTCTCAAAAAAGGAAAGGAAAAGAAAAGAAAAGAAAACCAACCACCTGGTCTACCTTTTTGAGACTCTTCCTTGAGCCAATGAGCTGTGATAGCTGCTAGGCACCTCCATTCACATATTCTTAATATGCTGTACATTTCAGGCTGTGATCGGATCAAAATAAAATTTCAAGATGTTGACAGTGGTGGGTTTTTTTGTTTTTTAAATTTTTTTTTGCAGTCTTGGCCGGGGCCGGGCTTGAACCCGCCACCCCTGGTATATGGGGTCAGCGCCTCACTCCTTGAGCCACAGGCACCACCTTGTTTTGTTTTTTTCTTTGCATTTGCTTCATTAGCTGGAATATTTATCTCTTGGAGAGCTCTTCCAGTGCCATCCCAGGGAATGTGTGCCTTTGGTCACCAGCAAGTCCAACTTGGAAGGAAGGAGGAAGAAGGGGCTTCCCCACGTGTAAGGAAGTGCCTGGTACTGCTGCAGGCGCTGAGTCACCAGCGTTCCCAGCCATCCCCAGACTGTCCGTGACAGTGGCCCTGGCTGTCATACTGCAGGCCACCCTTCCCCAGGTCCCACCTTCTTATGTTTATCCCACTATGGGCTCCATAGGGTGCCCAGTGTCCTTCCAATACATTCTTTTTCTTCTTCAAGTGTCTAGAGGAGGTCTGTCATCCACCAAGCACTAGCGTGTCCACTCCCATGGCTCGCCTGGCCTCAAGCTCACGGCAGCCACAGGACCCCATGGCTGGCCAGCGCTGGTGTGAGGTCTTCCCAAGCACCTCTATCCTTCCTTTTATTTAATTATTTGCCAAATATTAATGAATAATGATATTAGTTGGTAGGTGCTGAGGATGTGCTGGTACACCTACTCAAATGGCCTTATTCTCAGAGAGAAGACAGCCTTTGGCTCTTCCTCTGAGTGCGTACTTGTTCTTTAGAAAACCTCTGAAATGTTCTCAGCCCCATCTTCGCTGTGAGCCTCTCTGTCTAGGGTTTCATAGATCAGAGGTGAGTGCATGGCCCAGAGCAATGAACAGGAACGCCCACCCAGGGACACCGGGGGCTGGAGGTGCCAGGCCTGCTGCCCTCCCCAGAACCCACCTGTTCTGAGTGCTGTCTTTGCCGTTCCACGTCACCATTGACCTTTTGTGTGCCCCATTCTTCTAAAGGCCAGGTCTCAATTGCAGCCATTAACACAACAGTAGCCATCAAATGTCCAAGTCTTTTAAGGACATCTGAAGACACTCAGTCTTCTGTAGCTAAATAGATCCAAAAAGACTGACCTTAATGCTCAGAACTGGAGTCAACAAAGCAGTTACCTACGGCCACTTCTAACTCTTGAGAGCAGTAAGCACATGGCCTTTTGCTCCTCTGCCTGCCAGCCCCCTTTTCTTCTCTCTCAGGGTACGATGGGGCATCTCCATCAGCTGTTCATCTTCCGCTTGTTAGCTGTTATTCCATTTCACAGGGAAACTAGCAAATTGTTTCTAGAGAGGGAGGGCATGTTTTCTCGTGTCAATAAACCTATCATTTATGTTAGGTTCAGTCACTTTTAAGAATATCTACTTAGAACCAAACTTGTAAAAAATCTAATACATCACCTAGAGATTTTAAAAATCCTCAAATGATAAATACAGCTAAAGTTGGCCAGGTGTGGTGGCTCATACCTGTAATACCAGCACTCTGGGAGGCCATGGTGGGAGCATTGCTTGGAGGTCAGGAGTTTGAGACCAGCAAGAGTGAGACCCCATCTTTACTAAAATAGAAAAATTAGCCGGATTAGCTGAGCATCATGGTGGGATATGCCTGTAGTTCCAGCTGTTTGGGAGGCTAAGGCAAAAGGATCACGTGATCCCAGGAGCTTAAGGTTACTATAAACAAGGCTGAAGCCATGGCATTCTATTCAGTGCGACAGAGTGGGACTCTGATCCTCTTCCCCACAAAAAGATAGCTGAAGTCTACTTCTGCATGGACTTGGCGCCTCTGGGAACCAAATGTGCTCATCAGAAGAGAGAGAGAAACAAAACACAGCTATCTGATTAGCTTTCTTGTAGGTGACATTTGTACAAAATGGGGTATCCTCCATGTACTACCTTCAAATTCTGTTGCCACCACTTTCCCTAAAATGGCCTTTGCAGACTTCCAAGCGCAGAGAAACTTCTCCCATGTTATAATTTGTTCCCATCTACAACAAAAACAGAAAACTATCCAGACACAGTGGTTGAGGCAGAGGCAGCCTGGAAACCAACACAAATGAGGAGCTGCTTGTCGCTGATAGTGAACCAGACCACAAGTTCTGAACACTGTGTGGTGTGTCCAGAGGGTGGACCCTGGGAAACCAGCACCAGGCGGCCATCAGTCGTCCGCAGGCTGCTGCTATCCTGTCATTGACTTTGCTGCCTGTAATTTTCCAGCAGGACGCCCCACATCACACAACATCAACATCCTTCTCTGTGCTTTTTATAACATAAATGCAGAGTTTTTGCTGAACAAGCCCTCACTTGTCCAAGCCTCAGTTCGTCTGTTGTATAACATATGTAGATTGGTATTTTTATTGACTTTTGAAACACACCAAATGTTGTTTAAGGAGGAGTTTGGTGTTGTTTTGCAGAAACACTTAAGTTGTCCATTGCGAGCACTGGAAGGGACTTTTGTGGTCCTGTAATTTAACCTCCTCCTCTATCCTGGGAGGAAATGAGGTCAAGAGAGGCGAGTGAGTATTCCATTTAAATATATACAGATCATTCCAGAAAAGTCAAAATCAGAGTCCAGGCTCTGTGACTGCTGAACCAGAATTCTTTTCACTCAGAGAGACCCAAGAACAAGATTTAATCATTTAAAGGCATGCTCTATTGGCTATGGTAAGAGAAAAGAAGAAAAAGTTACTTAAAGTACAAAAAGAAGCCTGAAGCTTGATGATGGTTAATTACGTTAATGCAGCTTCCCAATTAAACCTTCTACTCAGACATGAAATCATGGAATTTGTGTTCCTCTGCTCCCTTTCTAATAGAATCCTTAATGAGCTGTGGAGAGACCCAAGGTGAAGAAACAGGAAAAAGACGAGCGAGAGCCTGGAAAAATCAACCCTCAAGCCCCCCATGCCCAGGGCACAGAGGGCCGCCTGTTGGTCGCCCTCTCTTCCAGTGGTCTGCGGCGTTTGACCCTCATCCCTGTGAGTCTGTCTCAGGATAAGGTGGTGGATTCAGGTCCCTCACAACTGTCCCCTCCTGAGGAGAGTGCAAGGATCAATGAGTTATTGGTTGCCAAGCGCTGTGAGCAGAGACTGCAAGGCACTACGTGAAGCCCAGCATTGTTATTATTAAACCTACAATTTAAACCCAATTATACTTTGCAGAAGACTACAGCCTCCATTTAAACCACTCCTGGAGGAAAACAAAAAGCCTTTGATACAGAGTCCAAGGCAAGCTACAGAAGCAATCCTGCCTCACGAAGCTGGGATTCAGGTGCAGGTTAATAAGAGCGACCCCAGGGTTCTCACTCAGGGGGAAGCAAGACAACAGGATGCAAAAGCTAGAGAATAAAAACACGATGCAAACATCTTCCTTTTACAAAAACATCTGGATGTCCTGGAGACTTCAGAATAAATTTATTTATTTTCCTCAAGGGGAGATAGCTTAACACCTTTATGTAAATCACTAGACTCAAACCACTAAATGTGCCCTCCTAGTGGTGCTGTCTGAAAAAAACGGAATCATTTGTTAACATCTAGAAATCAGGATTGGCTAAACAAAAAGTTTGAATTTGAAGCTTTTCTTGAACAATCAATTATCCAGCAATACTGTGACAATGATAAGGCTCAGCTGTCAAGCTTAGACAAGTGGATGAGGATGTGCCCCCTTGTTTGCCCCAGTCTCTACCACTCCCTATTGCCTCCTGACGTAGAAAACCTGCATTCACGCCCCTTATTTTCATGCTTGCACTGTGCTTTTGCTTACAGAGGATTGTGAAGAAATTGCAATCTTTCTTATAATGATATCTCTATAAAAATTTTCTTATACTTGTCTCACTTAAATTATTCATGTTATTGACCTGACACATCCATTTGATTGTTTGATTTCTGATCCAAATCTCCTTTAGGAGACAAGCATCCTGCAGCTGCTGAAAATATCAGTCTTAAGGAAAGTCAGTCTTCATTCAAATAGTAAGCAACAAGTGCCTACTTAGGTCCAGAGGCCATGCTGGGAGGGGCCCAGAGATAACTAAGGTCTGTGGCTCTCACTGCTGGCATTTTCGCTCAAAAGACTTGGTATGACACAAGAGAAGATGATTCCATACAAAAGGCATAAAGCACCACGGGGCTTAGAGAAGGCAGAAACCACAGCTGGCTGGGACACCAGAACATGCTATATGGAAGGAATCATATTTGCAATGGGCTTCAAAGAAGGGGTGGTATTTTGACAAGTAAAGAAGGAAATTGAGGGAAATCTGCCGAAGAGAAAATGAGGTGAGCATGTGCAAAGGCAGAGAAGCATCAGGGTGTGCAGGGAACAGTGAGTAACCCTCCCTCAAGGATGGGTAAACTTGGAAAGGGAGGAGTTAGGCAGTTGAACTTCTGGGTTCTGTTCCCACCTCCTCCCCCAGCCCAGCTCCGAAGAGGCAGAGGCGGCATCTTAACTACCTGATGACAGCTGAGTGATACAGAAGAGCCACCCTCACAAAATCTCACACCACGACAGAACCCAAACCACCTTCTGGGATGCTGATGCCATGGGATTGGGGGAGGCTCGATGCTACCAAACTGTAGTGCTGGCTGCTCGTGGACCGTGGTATTTAACACAGTGCCAATTGGGACCCAGATCCCTGCGAGGGGTATGCCCCAGTTTGAAGCGTGGCCCCTGCTCTCAGCCACAGGAAACTAACAAGGAGGAAGTTAGCCAACACATGGGGTTAGCGTCATCTTAGTCACAAATGGAAAAAGCCTTGGAGTTCAGACTTGGATCCCTATCCAACCCATCCTCAAACTCCCAACTTGAAATGCATCTTGAGTGCAAATTCTTCTCTTATCTTCATTGCAGTCATCTTGGCCCACGCCCCATCATCTTCCACCCAGACCCCTGCAAGAGGTCCCAAGTGGCCTTCCTCCTCCTGTCTCACCCCACTGTCATAGGAGGAAAGATGATGTACCCCTTGCTCCTTCTTGAGCACGATGAACTTCCCTGTCGTGAGCCCTTTGCACTTGCTATGCTGTGCCCTCTGCCTGAAACAGTCCATGCCTCAGAGCCACACAGATCTCCGCCCCGTGTCACCCGCTCAGGCCTCCCCTGTGTTTGTGCCTCGAGTTTACCCTCCGTCTCCTCCGTTAGAGTGCAAGCTCCCCGGGGAGGGGGCTCGTGTCTGTTTTTCACTGCACAGTCCCTGCATCTTGTGACTGTCTGGTGTATCACAACTGCTGGCTACTTACCGACTGAGTGAAATCAGGGCTCATCTGGAGAACCCTGCACAAAGGGGCAGGCGGGACGGGAAGGAGGACGTGCAGGTGAGCTGCAGTCCACGAGGGAAGACTGGGGACCAGCCGCCACGTGGCAGAGACCAAGGCAGGAGACTGAGGACTTTTCCAAGTGGAAGGAAAACCGTGACTAGAGTGGAGTTGTCACGGCAGGATCTGCAGGTGGCAAACTGACCCACGTGACCCTAAAGGTCAGTTCCTGGGGACTCTTGCCCCATGAAGAAGTTGACTAGGAAGGGCAGAGTCAGTTGCTGTGGGTTTCCAAGGGTGATTGTTTTTAAAATCACCTGCTGTCTCCAGGAATCCTGATTCAGCAGGTCTGGATGGCCCCAGGCTTGGAAACCACCTCACAGAGGACCTTGCAAACCAAAATAAACTGTGTCAGAGCAGGATGCCAATATTTTTCCTATCCCTGCTGAGAGCCTCACCAGGAGGAGCAGTCCTGGGCAGAGGGAAAGCCTGCAGGGCAACCCAGCAACACGTGGGGGAAGGCCCTGGGAGCCAAGGCAAGCCAGGGAAGATGAAGACACCAGACACTCCCTGGGCCAGCTTCGCTCTTCATCAGCTGAGCATGATGGAGACAGATGCCCACCCTGGATTTACTGCCAAGCCAAGTACTTAACACCTCTTAGCCTCATTGTCCCTCCAACTCATGGAAAATTAGCACAAACCCGTGAGCCTCCTCTGTGCTCCTCATCCAGGGGAAGAGAGGCGCAGATGAAACAGCATTCCCATCCCTCAAAGCACTCTCAGTTCCACCGGAAGGCACATAAGCAAGGACACAATGTCAAAGCAATAAGCCCGCCCGCCTAATATTGCAAACATTTAAGAAGCAAACATAAGTCAAGGGCCCAAAATAAAATGCTAAGTCACAGAACTCCCCTCCGTCTTGCTGGCTTGCTTAGGAATGCTCTTAATTTTAATAAGAGACTGGAGCACCCCAAGTTGAGGGTTATTCCAAGTGCCAGTGCAGGCCTGGGACTGTGCTGGGGAGACATACATGTACAGAACAAGACAGTCCACCCACACCACACACTCCCAGGTCCAATGCTCCACTGGAATTGCAATGCACAGATAACCTGAAATCTGCCATTGCAATGCACAGATAACATAACACCTGGAATTACCATGCACAGATAACCTAAAACCTTCTCCGAGTCCTTGGTTTCAACCTCCGCCCCAACCAAGCATGTGATCAGAGCTGCTGACAAGTAGCAAACTAGAGAGATTTAAATTTCATCTCATTTTAACGTTTCCACCCACCCCCTGCCAGGAGTGCCTACATGCAGGGAACAGCTATCCAGAAGGGTGGCCAGCAGGCAGGCAGCAGGAGAGAAACCTCACAGATTTTATTGCTGGGGGTGATAAAAAAACTCATCTTACCCCCTCTCAAGAGGAATCTTAGGGTTCAATCAGAGTCTCTTGTGTTGTGGATATTATGATTATGTGCTATGTTTTTTCTGACATACCTTGATGGCCACTGATCTGTCTATCCAGCCACTTTACAGATGAAGAATGGGGCAGGGCTGGGAAATGACATGTCCATAGTCATACAGATAATCTGTGAGAAAGTCAAATCTACCATCCAAACCTTCAGACCCCAATGCTCTTGTCTCCTATTGGCAAATAAATTCAACAACAAAACAAACAAAAACAATGAATATATTATGGCTGGCCAAGGACATCATTTGTCTGATCAAATATCGTGTTTCCCAGTCTAGGAAATGGGGCTGGCACTCTCAGGGGCCTGCCTGAGCAAGGCCAACACACTTGCCCGGAAGATAGCCAACTAAACAAGTCCAGAATAAATCTCTGCCATCAAGATCTCAGCCACCCGCTGCATCATTTTTAATTTGTGACTTCAATTCCACATAGCCTGAGCTTATTCATAGTAATCTAAGGAATGGAGACCTTCTTGGGAATAAAAGCTTTAACAAGGGGAAAAAAAAAAAAAATCACAGACCTAGGGAATCCCAACTCTCTTACTCTTGGTCCTCTCACACAGGCCCATGGGCTGTGCAGAAGCACTCTGCCCTGTTTTAGAACACGCTGGCTGGCGGGTTCCCAGGTCAGGATTACAGGGTTGGGGGGTTGGAAAGCTAGTTCTTTGAGGTCAGGTGGCACTGTCATTCACACCCCAGGGGATGAGAAGGCAACCCTGGCATTTGGAAAACACAGGATGAACACAGGACAAGGTTTGATGGTGCTGCCACCGGGACGGGTGTGTGTGTGTGTGTGAGGGGGGAGGGGCAGAAGTCAGCGCTGAGCACTGGCTGCAGTCATCAAGCTTTGAAGCTCTCACTGTGAACCCTTTTGCACGAGTGGGTGGTGAACACAAAGAGATGGATGGTTGGGTCCTTCATCATCACACTGGGGAGTTGAGACTCATCTGTGTGCAGGACATGTGACCCCCAAATACAGCACCATGGAGTCCGAGAAAACAGCAGAGGCAGGAAGGTCATTCTCACCTTCTGCCCAGAGGAAAGGAACATCCTTATCTCTGAAGACACAGGGACACAGAAGAGAATCTGAACAAACGGGTCTTGCTAAGTTCCACTCAGTTTGTTACCTACCCCTAGATCACACCCTCTTGGTGCAATCCTACTTCCTCATGACTATCCATTCTTCTTCAAAACTAAGCATCAAAACTCAGGCATATGACTTCAATTCCACACAGTTTCTTGGGATCTTCATTTCCAAAGGCTCTCATGAGATGTAAAACGTAACGCCAAATAAATCTGAATGCTTTTCTCTTATTAATCTGTCTTTTGTTAGAGGGGCCTCCCGTTGCATATAATCTCTCGTATATAGCAAGAATGACATACTGGTCCATCTCCCACTTCCATATCCACAACAGACATTGGTAATGGATTGAAGCTTTCTTTCTCACTGATCCTAGAGTCATAGAATCTTCTTAAAACAATTCTCCAAAAAGCCAAGAAAATGAGCTGACACATGAGTGGATATTCATCGCCCTTACTGTTCTACCCCTCGTCTATTGAGGAAGCCATGTGAGAGCTTCCTGAGGCCATGAAGATAAAGCCATAAAATCCCTGCCCTGGCTGAACCTGGGCATTTGATTTAACCAAAGCCAGGACTATTCTCTCATTTCTTTGGGGATTGGCAGTGACTTCTGCCCAGGATGCTTGGAATCCAACCAACAGTTTCTGCCTTCCAATCAGACCAAACCAGCTAGAGCCCCACAGTTCTATTTAGAGCCCTATATTTGGATGCCTATGTTGCTCTAAGAAACAATCTATGCAGTGGCTTGGTATAATGCTAGGCCCTCCAGTTGGCTTCATGGATCAAATTTCACTAGTTTTTTTGATAGTTTTTTCCCCCTCTTCTCAGATTTTTGGCTATGGTATTAGGCCAGTTCAGACAAATTCTGCTGAAATTTAACATGCTGCTTCCTAGAATAGACCCTTTATTTCTTGGTATTAGGAAAAAGAAATTCATTTACATGGGTTAGGAAATATATCACTACAAAAGTATACGATAAGAGCTGAACATTTTCACTAAGACAGGACACAGTGACAGAGTACAATTTAAAACGGAAGAATATTGGCCTTGAAAAGAACTCCTAACCTTGGAAGTGGGGAAGATGCTAAAACAGCAAGGCTAAAAAGCTAATAGAATGCTTTTCCAAAAATGGACAAGGCTCTAAAAAGCATATTAGTAAGAAAAGGTAATAGATGGGTTAGTGAAGTTGGTTGAGGCCACACCATCCATCAGTGAGGAAGGTCTCTTTAGGGGGTACGTGAGAACTTACTGGAAGACAGACTTCCAAAATCCCCTTGGAATCCATTTATTTTCTCAGCAAGTACTCATTGAGCACCCACTGTGCATGAGCCTCTATTCTAGATGTTGGGGATAAAACAAAGAAAAAAATAGACAGAAATAAAACTCTCCCTCCCCACACACATCCACACAGGTGTTACTAGTGTTTTTACTGGGATGGTGGGGTTATTGATCCTTATATCCTTGGGGATCCATCTATGTATTATATTTTTTCTAAAATAAACATCAATTTCCTTATTAATATAAAAAAATTGCATAAAAATTAAATATTAAAAAGAAGGCACTCAGACATGAGAGATAAGGCAACGCCAGGATGCTCATTTCTGGCTGTCCGATTGAATCACAAAGGCGGGGACACCTAGAGTATGTCCCTCTCGCTAGTGACCTTGTGAGGCCTTAGCCAGGGCGGTTTGGGAGGACCCCAGGTGGAGAGGAAACTAAAGCAGAAATTACACACAATTCTCTGCTTCATCAAATATAGAGCTTCTTATATTCTCCTCTGCCAAGAGGAGAATTTTTTAGCTCAATTAAGCTATTTAATAGGTTCAATAAAACCCTCTGAAATCATTTGAATATATCCTTACCCTCGATAATTATACACACACAAAAAAGGAGAAAAAGAATACAGTGTTTTTACAATGAGATTCTTTCCTGTTCAAACTATAAAGGAGAAGAAAAATCTTCCTTCTTTTTTTCAGAATTAGCATCAAGATAGCATTGGAGAAGAGAATAAATGTCAAAAAGAAAAATGATTATATAATTCTTTTCAAATGATATCGATATCAAAAGGCACTCGTCAAGCACCTCGTTTTCTTTCTTTCTTTTTTTTTTTTTTGAAGTGAATTAAGACCCTCTCTTAGACACCAGCTGTGACAGATAGGAATTTTTTTTACCTAATAAGGGTGTGACAGGCCCACCTCCAACACTTCTCTTATCAGTGGCCAAAAAATAGGAACCAAACTAACAACTCTGCCCAAATCTCAAGTAACTAATTTAATTTTCAGTACATGAGCATGATTTAGAAATGGAAAAAACATTAGAGCAGGGTTAAGTCAACAACCAAGCCATAGCCCTCAAAAGGATTATACTTTTATAGTTCAATTGTGGCAAGAAAAAGAATCCACCTATAAACTCTTTAGAACGTAATTACCTTAGAAAGTTCCAGACAAACCAGTTGTACTTTGGAGCCTAGCCCTAGAGGATGCTGTTACCACATTAGAAAGAAGCTGCGGGTGTTCAGAGTTATAAAACAGGCATAATTAAAGGGAAAAAAATGAAAAGACTAGGACAGAAAAACCCTATATCTCATGTTGCCCAAGCCAATTAACTGAGGCTAGAAATCCTTATTTCATTTTCTCATCTATCAGCCTCTCCAAATGCAGAGTCATTATCTGTATAGCAGACTACACTTCATGCACCCCAGGTCTTTCAGGTTCTTTCATGGGTATGTTTCCTCCTTTAGTATCTGAGGCCCCAATCTCCTAGCTGAGAATCTGACAAAGTGGGCAGCTTCTCAGTGGCTGTGGGGGATAGTTGGATGAATAACTAGACAGACAGATGGATGAAGAGATAGGTGAATGTCAACATTAAGTAAGATCTGCTCCATAAGAACCTGCATGTCACTGGGCTTATCTTCAAAAGAGCCATTCACTTTAGCAATAATTTTAGCTATTCATTACATGAGCAATTTATTGATTTTCTGCAATATTGTAGGCAACGTGAAAGATACAAGAACAGAGAGAGAAGGATGGAGGGGGTGAGGGAAAGAAAACAAAAAAAGTAAAGAAAGTAGTGACTAATTCTCACATAAACTGGATTCAATTTTGACCAAAGTACATTACTTAAA
>CAUYON010174514.1:0-28048 GCA_963573935.1 Arctocebus calabarensis | reverse complement strand
CACTTTATCGCCCTGGGTAGAGTGCCGTGGCGTCACACTGCTCACAGCAACCTCCAGCTCTTGGGCTTAAGCGATTCTCTTGCCTCAGCCTCCCGAGTAGCTGGGACTATAGGCGCCCGCCACAGCGCCCGGCTATTTTTTTTGTTTTGCAGTTCGGCCGAGGCCGGGCTTGAACCCGCCACCTTCGGTATATGGGGCCGGCGCCCTACTCGCTGAGCCACAGGAGCCGCCCTCAAATGGTAAGTTTTTATTTGCTTAACTATTTATTTTTAATTTCACATTAATATGAGAGTACAATTGATTAGGTCTCATTGTTTGCGTTAGTTAGGTAGAGTGCACGTTGCAGCTGAGCCCTTCACCCAGGAGGAGTGCTGCGCCCCTCCCTTGTGCCCCTTGGGTGAGGGCTCCGGACAGCCGGCCCGTCTTCCTAATGGTCAGAAATCCTTCGCGTGGCTGCGCTTTCCTCGCCCTGATCCCCAAGTCTTGTTGGCTTTGGTGCACTTTCGTCCCCCAGTTGAACCTCCGGGTCTGCCCCCAGAGGATGGCTGGATCGCTTTACCTGTCTGGTGTTCTGAAGCCGATGAGAGTCGATTTCACCAGAGCCAGAGAGAGGGGCTGTCAAGATTTGGTGCAAACCCTTCAGCAACACAAAAATAGCATTTCTTACTCATCAGCTGGCTCTGTCACTTAGCAGTTGTGTGACCTACTGTCTCAGTTTTCACATTTGTAAAATGAAGGGGCACTTTCTAAAGGACCTCTAAGGTCCCTGTAACCCCCCCCCCCCGATTTTCTTTGAGATCCTCAAGTTGGTGCTTGAACACCATAGGGGTGGGAGGACGCCAGGGAATCACAGAGCTATGGGCTAAATGTGGTTCTTCCTTCTGGAGCAGCAGTGTTACTTTTCACGTCAGAACAAAACTGGAGTTATTATAGAATGCAAGTCAAAATCCTGAAGTTTTTCAAAGAAAAAAGTATGAGATAAAAAATGATTATTTTGGAAAAATAGTAGTGATGGTTACACAACACAATATAATCAATGCCACAAAATTATGTATTTTTTAAATGGTTAAAATGGCAAATTTTGTTATTTTACCACAATAAAAAAATTAAAAAACAATGTTTGGGTAGACTAGAGAGTCCAGAAATAATCCCATCCGTATGTGGTCAACTGATTTACAACAGTAGCCGGATGTAGTTGTTCAACTTACAATCCAGAACTTTGGAGGCCAACGTGGGAAGATCACTTGAGGTCAGTTCAACAATAGTTTGAGCAAGAGCAAGACCCTGTGTCTATTAAAACAAAAATAGAAAAATTATGTGGGTGGGGTGGCACATTCCTGTAGTCCCAGCTGCTTGGGAGGCTGAGGCAGGAGGAGTGCTTGAGCCCAAGAGTTTGAGGTTGCAGTGAGCTATGACGACATCACTGTACTCTACCTGGGGCAATACAGTGAGACTCTGTCTCAACAAATCTCAAACAAAATAAAATATAAAACGAAGAACTCTTAGCCATCTGCTGAGATAAAGCCTATTATCATCTTTATTTCTCACTTTTAAAACCAAGGAAGGGGTGGTGCCTGTGGCTCAGGGAGGAGGGTGCTGGCCCCATATACCAGAGGTGGCAGGTTCAAACCTGGCCCTGGCCAAAAACTGCAAAAAAGAAAAAAAAATTTAAAAAGGAGATAATACTATCTACCTCATAGGGTTATAATGAAAATTAAACCCCAAAGAGGTTGAGGCCCCTTGCTCCTCTTTTGTAGAGGAGAGAAGAAAAGATTCTGTGCACATCCAGGACGCAGAGTTGAGCCGGCTCTTCAGCGAGGCTTGGTGGTGCTCAGTGATGGAGCAATAGCCATTCTCTAGCTAATAAGCAGCAGCCGCCGTCCTCCCCAGAGCTCTCCCACCTAAGTACTAGTGCCTGGAGCACTCAAAGGTGACAGTGCACAAAGAGGGCAGCCGGGGTGCATAAAGGCACAGGGCTCTCAAACTCAGTGGTCAGTTTTTCCCCAGCAGCAAGGGGGGGGGGGAATCCCATCCACAATCTGTCCAGTGGTCACAGCCTTAGGAGGCCCACATATACGTACCACAGTTAGCCTCCCCTCCAAAGGCTGGTGGGCACAGGCAGTGGTACCTGTCCAGTCCTTCTGGGATGCATGTGCCTCCATTCTGGCAGGGCTGGGAATCACAGGGGCCTGTCAGAGAGATGCCCATTAACAGACCCTCAGTAGCACAGAGGGGCAGCAAGGGGGGGCTGGAGATCTGAGTCCCAAGGCCACCCTGTCCCAGCAGGAACCAACCCTTCCTTCTCCCATGGTCTACTCAGAGCCCTGCAGCAGACAGGGGAAATAACTAACAAGTTCATAAAGGAGAGGCTGAGCACAGTGGGTGAAGGACTCTCAGTGTGTGAATTACTGGCTCACTCGGGGACATGCCAATAGGACCGGGCCTGGGCTCTCACACTGAAAACACCAGCTTTAATTACTCACAGCTGCCTAGAGGATTAACTGGTGTTGGAATTGAGCTTGCCAAGGATGAAGGTCTCAGGGATGCTGCATTGGTAACGGTGCCCTTCTCCATTCTATGTGTGGATGCTCTAACAGCCTCTGCCTCACAAAGAAAAGCCTGAGCCTTTGGCTCCTGCAGTCAGACTGCTCAGCAATGAACATGACCTCCTGTATTTCCTCAGGCACCTTAATTAACTTCTTCAAGCCTCATATCCTCATCTAAAAAGGCATGATGGTAACTGAACTTGTCCCTCGGTGTTATGTTTTGATTAAATGAATTAATCATTGAGAGTCCCGGCACAAAGCAAACACTCTATACCAGACGGTAACAGTGTTTACTTTTGGATATGAGGTGCAAATTCTGAATCATGCCTCTCTGAGCTGAAATTTTACACAGGAAACCACACCCTATGTCAAAATTGGGCCCATTTGGAAGTGTCTGATCTCTGATACCTTGTGGTCATTACCTTAGCTCCCTGTCAATTTCCTCACCAATTATTAGAAAATCCTCATAAAAGCACATGACCTTCCTCCCAGGGATACAGAGAACAAACAGCATCTTTATGAGTTCACACATTTCAAGGACCCGATGAGCACCTGAGTGTGGTTACTTTTCAGGTTGGAGATATCTGTCCTTTTTTGCTTATGACTTGATGGTCACATAATTGTAATTAAATAAACTTTTCAGAGGTAGAAATGATTGAGGCTAACTCTCAGCACCTTACTGGGCCTGCTGGCATGTCAGCCAGGACCCTATGGAAATACCTGAGGCTCCCTGACATCAGCAGCAGCATTTAGCTGAACACCTGCTGTGTGCCTGGGCCCCATGCCAGCCACATCTATGCATGCCCTCCTTTCACTGTCACAATAATACTATGAGGAAGGGACTGTAAAAACCCCCACTTCACAGGTGAGAAAGCCGAAAATCAAAAGAAGTCATGTACTGAAGGTCAGATAACTGAGGAAGGGCAGAGCTGGGACTCAAACCTAGGCCACTAAACCGTTTAAGTCCTCAAACCCCACTGTCAGGCTTTCTGATGCTTCAGAGCCCAGTGGTGCTGGAAATTTAAAACCTTGAGAGGACACACAAAGGAATCACCTGAACCCAGGGGTCCAGGTGCCAAGAGGCAGGCTCCTTACCTCCTCACGGACTGACATCTACATGCTCGAGTGTAATTTCTATCCCCTGAGTCAGTGGAGGCACTGGCTCCAGGTAAGGGATGGTGAGGGCACACTGGGGACTGCGCTCAATGATGCATGATGTTATTAGGAAATCCTCAGGTTTGGAATTTTATAGCAGAGGGATGTGCCTGTGGGCATGATCTGCTGAATCTTCACTAGGACTCTACGTGGGATATACCCTCTATCATACAGACACTGGGCAAACATCACCCCATTTTATAGAGGAGGAAACCATCCCGGTATCTTGCCCTAAGTTTAGTGCTGGACTTGAGACCGTCTGCAAAGCTGGTGCTCAGGGCATGCCCTTCTCTGCCTCTCAATGCAAGGAGCATAGGTTAAGGGGAGTCATTCACAAGCTGTCACTCTAGTCTTAGTGAGAAAACATCAAGGAGCAGGGAGGACCGAGTATGGCATGAGCACACTCCTGTGCCTTCTGAATGCCCCGTCCTTCTGTCCTGGAGCCAGCACACCCCTCCCTCTGCCCCAGAATTATAAATGTCCCATCACAAACCAGTCTGGGCCCAGAGCCCAGGGCCCAGAAAGAGCTGATGACTCCTGTGGGCAGACTGTACCTGGGCAGGTGGTCCTGTAGCAGGTGGCAGGGTGGGTTAGGAACACTCTTTTCCAGCTACAACCCGAGGGAAAAAGAGGGTAGAGAGAGAACAGTTTTAGTAGAAACTGAACAATTATTTCCAAAACTAGAAGATGAGATAAGATTCTGGTGTACAAGTGGGCTGAGAAAGACTTGTTTATTTTCTTCCTTGATTCTCCTGTTTTCTGCATACAGAGTAAGGAATGTTTCAAACTATTCAGACAATTAAAAAAAAAAGATAATATAAGTTACCTATTGCGTTAGAAGTTATAGACATCTGTGTGCAACATTCCAAACTATGGAAACAGCATTTTATTATTAAATAGAGTTTGGATCCTATCACTTATTAAAGCCCACAATACAGTGGGGAGGAAAATGCTGGCTGTGTGATCCCAGGCATGTTACTTTCTGTCTCTGGTCTTTAGTTCCTTCCATACAGTAACTCTATATGCAGTTTTCAACTGCAGTCCTTGGAGCTTCAGTGGGGAAAGAAGCGGACTGAGAGGCCTCGGTGCCAGCGCCCCAGCCCCATCCCGTCATCCCCAATGGTGCTTCTGTCTGGTCTCCCCGTGTCTACATGAGGCTGCACAGCTTAGGAAGATTTGCAAACTACCAGACTCGAGACTTCCCTGGTCCAGCTGAGAGCTCATATTCTGTAATAACACGACCACCACCATTCCCAGGGTCACCCTCACCTTCCAGGTATCCCCATTGTTCCCCTGAACCCACAGCTTCCCAAAGATATGGTTCTCTCCATCTTCCAGAAGGGAAGTCACACAGTTACTGGAATGCAGCAGAGATGGGATCCACACTCTGAGCACCTGACGCCAAAGCCTACACATTCTGCCCTCTGGGCCTCACCTCCCAACTCTCCAGAGTCTCTGGAGGGATTGCTCTCTGGGACACAGAAAGCCCCCTTGGTTGGAAGCAGCTTCTGGTATAGCCTCACTTAAGGAGACTCTTGGGACTTGGCAAAAAAGTTCTCTAAAGTTCTCCAAAGAGGGCTTTTCCCAATAAGACCCCACCCCAAGGGCAGGCTCACTTCTGGGGCTGGGTCTTTTCTGGTGTGAAATGGGATAAGAGCCAAGTCAATTAAGAACTCAAGTAATTGCTGAAATAAAAAGTTGGCCTCGCTGTCAGCACATTAAAGGGAGATCTACCTTTCTATGGCCACTTCTATTGACTTCATAGAGCCACAAGTCTGGCCCAGGGAGCTCCACGGGCCCCACTCTCTGCCCTGGGAATCAGGTGTGGGCAGGGGCTTCGCTGGGATCTGCTTCCACCTCCCTGGGGCCTAGACCCAAATGCCACATTTTCTGCAGGCCTCTCTGGCCACTCTATTCCAAATTGCCACCTTGCCTCTGCCCCCTTTCTCACTTATTTTCTTCCATGGCACTCATCACCACTAAAGAGCTTATTTGCTGTATTCATTGTGTTTATGGCTGCCTTCCCCACTGGATGTCAGCTCACGAGGACAGATCTGTCTCTGAGATGCTGAGTCCCCAGGATCGGGGAGAGTACAGGGAGCACAGGATCCTCAGTGGCATTTCCTGAGGCAGGAACTGATGAAGACCTTCCGGGATGCTTCGTTCTAGGAGCCGCAACATTGGTGCACCTGCCTGTTCTATTCACTCATACGGGCTCCCAACATCCCTGTAGGGCTGGTATATTACCATGCCCCTTTTCAAATGTAAAAACAGGCAATGGGAAGTTCACAGCTTACTAGTGGTGATGGCCAAGATTAAAAATTTATCAGCCTGACTCAAAGTCAAGATCCAGAAGTGTTCCCCACCACCCCCATCCATAAGGGGCCTCTGCCCATTAGCTGGAATTTGCTCCAGCAGCACCTTCTCCATGAAGCCCCAGAGAGGGTGGCTCTGCCCTAGCACCAGGATGCCTCTTGGTGGCCACTGGTCTCCTCACTGCCCCCCTCTGGACCACCAGCAACCGTGCTGCTGTCTCCTGGCTGCCCACTGCCTGGCTCAGAGTGGGCACTTAGGATCTGGTCACTGAGGAGCAAATAAACACTTTTCACTTGAAAGCTCAGTACTGAAGAAAGCCTCTATGGCCCAGGCATGGCATGAGGCCCCATTTCTTCTTACCCTGGTGGAGGTTTAGCCTTTCCCAGCCAAGATGGCCTTTGGATTCTCTGTGCCCCCAAAGTTTCTTGGCCAACCCATTCATTTTGTCACAGCGAACTGTGCTCTGAGTTCATCACTGGGTGCAGTACGAAGGGGCAAAAATGCAGCTGGCTCAAACACTCCCCTAGCCCTCTAGAAGGGGGGTGAGGGCAGGGTCACAAGTCTCTGGACAGGAGGTGGTGTGTGGCAGATCGTGTAGACAAAGTGCCACAGGACGGCGCGGGAACATTTGCAAGGAATCTCAAAGAACTCAGCGTCCTCCACCGCCTCTGAGACTGGAATTCCCCCAGCGATCTCAGTCCTTGCCTCACTCAGCCCTCAGTGTGGAAAGTGGTGCTCAGAGGAACCAGTTTCCCAAACCACTATCATAAATGCAGACTGCTGCTCTGCAGGGCCAGCTGTGGGCTCACAAACTCCCTTCAATTGCCCTGGGTGCTCGGGCTGTGTCAGGGAGATCCTGTCCCTGTCCCTGAAGAGCTGTGTCCCTGGCTCTCTTCCACGTCTCTTCCCATCCCTGTCACAAGGCCCGTGACCAAAAACCCAACGTGCTGTTCTCCCTGTGACTCCCAAGTCCTTGGCACTGTGGGCCTCCACGCCCACCCGGGCTGAGCCCAGACCTTGCAGACGAACCTGTAGAAGGGACAGAGGGTGGCCAGCACGGTCCTGGTCTGCCGAGACCCTCTCCAGCACAAGACGTTGCCGCTGAGCTCCCGGACCGTCTCCAGCGTCTTGCGCTCACAGGGGTGTGCCCCGACTTTGCAGTCTGTGTCCAACATGACACACGCCAATGGAGAAGATGTGCCTGTCCCTCCTTCCTCCACCCACACTCCCCCAGCAGACGGCCCTGCTCCTGGAGGTTCCACCCTACGCCCTGGCCCGGGGCCCCTTCTGTCTCTCTCAGGGCAAGTACCCAGAGGGCCCCACTGTGCCTGTTCAGAAGGGCAGCCAGTCCCTGACATTTCCCTGTGCAGCTTTACAGAACACATGCATGTGTACACGCTACACAACGTACGTCACTCGAGCTCCTTGCGGACCCTGACAAGGACAACTAGAACACAGGCTCCAAGCCTAAAGCCTTCCTGTGCCCCTGGTGCTGAGTGAGGCAGGGGAAGCAGACTTTATTCTTCCCCTTGAGAGAGGACAGAGGCCCCACCAGATTGTCCTAAGCCCTGGGCCCCATTTCTCTTGCCCTTCCTCTCTCCCTGGGAGGCTCCTGGGTCCTGACTTCTTGCCTCAGGGAACCCCCACCAGTTCTCTCCCTTGCAGACTGTAATATCTTACCAGGAGAAGCGGGAGTGCAGATGGCAGAGTGGCTGAGGGTGCTGAAGAGGCCGTTGGTGGCATCCTCCACCTGCTCAGCCAACAGCATGTGCTGCTCCCTCGGCTCGCTGGCCAGCGTGTGTAGCTCTTCCCACCTGAGCCAGGAAGATATGACACCTTGAGGCCCTGTGCTGCCCTCCTCCTGCTCACCCACCTCCTAGGATGGGGCTCCCTGTGGACAGCAGCACCACCCCACTGACCCAGAGGCCACTTAGTAACAATCTCATCCACCTAGGACGCAGGCGGTAACTGAGAAGTGAATGACAGAAAGTCCCCAAGGCAGGCCTGCCATGGGTCACAATGTGTGCATGTTCAAATTCATGATCTTCCTCACTCTCAGAGCATTAGCTCTCATCTGAGACGCATCTCTAACAGAGTTAGTCATCTGGTTTTGCCAGACCCATAACTGATGAGAAGGACAATTAACCAGAAAGGATATGAAAGAAAGTGGTGCTAGGTTTAGGTGCAAGCAAATTGTCAACGAAGACAGCTAATAATAGAAAAAGTATGGAAGAGTTATAAACAATGGAGGTAAGAACTCCCAAGGCTAGCAACAAGGCTGTCCAGAGGAGGCAGCCAGCCCACTTCTATAGGAGAGGGCAGTACTGTTAGTGTGCAGGAGAAAAATAATGACCCTCCTTCACAGGTTAGGCGCGATGGCTCACCCTGTAATCTTAGCACTTTGGAAGGCCAAGGCAGGTGGATTGCCTGAGCTCACAGGTTCTAAACCTGCCTGATTCAGAGTGCCACCCCATCTCTAAAAATAGCTGGGCATTGTGGTGGGTGCCTGTAGTCTCAGCTACTTGGGAGGCTGAGGCAAGAAAATTGCCTGAGCCCGAGAGTTTGAGGTTGCTATGACGCTAAGGCACTCTACCAAGGGCTGACAAAGTGAAACTGTTTCAAAAACAAACAAACAAAAATCCCCCAAACACCCTTGCCCTTTACCGCCCAGAGCAGTGGCCCACATCTATAATCCTAGCACTCTAGGAGGATGAGTGGGCACATCTTTGAGGTCATGAGTTCTAGACCAGCCTAAGCAGGAGTAAGACCCCATCTCTACTAAAAATGAAAAACTAGGGCAAGAGGTTTGCTTGAACCCAAGAGTTTGAGGTTGCTGTGAGCTATGAGGCCATGGCACTCTACCAAGGGCAACAAAGTGAGACTCTGTCTCAAAAATAAATAAATAAATAAAAATGAAAACCCCTTTACAAGACAACAGGACAGTTAGTAATGCTTCTAGAAGAATCTTGCCATTAAAAGTCATCAGAGTAGATCAAGGTTTGGCAATAAGGCAAAAACCTCACTGATCTCTAAAACTCACTTATGAAAACCTCCCACAATCCTCCTTGACTTGGGACAGAGGCCACCACCCCCATGAGCACATGCGCAGAGAGGGGCCGATCAGTCTACTGCAGTGGTTCTCAGCCTTCCTAATGCCGCAACCCTTTAATACAGTTCCTGTGGGTCATGAGAACAGCGGATCTACAGGCTTATGGTGCTGCTGGCCACACCGCCGCCCAGGGAGCATAGGCTGAGAACCACTGGCTGCTGGTGACCCAGCCTGTCCCTACAAGGGGGGAGGAGGGGCCAGTGGGCCCGGGGTCCTCAGGCACTCCTGTGCCTCCAGCTCAGGTTAGCCCCCTCCTGACCAACGCAGCTGGGTTGCTCTAGGCCAGGGGTGCTCACAGTGCCAGTTCTGGACAGGGCAGGGCCCCAAAACACCCAACATGGCCCAGAGCTGGAAAAGCGCAGACACAGAGAGAAAGAACACAGAAGCCACTAACTGCAGAGCCACGACGGTCACTTGGAGTCTGCTGAATCCAGTAATAAACATTTGAGCTTACACTGTGTATTTTTAAATTTCATTTTTCATTCAAGTTCATCTTTATTGCATTTTTCAAAAACATCAGACCATGGTGGATTGGGTGGGGGAACCCCCAACTGGTCCTGATAGTTTGAGGCACCATTCCAGCCACCAGAGCAGACAGCACCAGGAGACACGTATTTCTACCGTGCGGCAGGTTCCACCCTCACTGACAAGTTTTGGACTTGCTCTAACTCCCAGCACTGCGTCTGGCATTACATCTAGAAACTAGGGGCGAGAGCTGTAAAGCAAGGTCCCTCTCTCCTCTCTCAAGGCGTGTATATTGTTCCTATTTGAGAGCCAATGAAGGACACAAGGCAGCCGGGGTTAAATACCAGCTTACTGGCAGTAACACCACCACCAACATCATCATCATGGCCTCCAGGACACAGTCCTGGGTATCCCCCCTTGCTGGCCACTCCTTGGTCTTCATCACTCCATCATCTTCCTCTTTTGACCGGCACATGCTGATCACTGGTTATCCCTCTCTGGACTCCATCCCTGGGTGATCCGACATGGGTTTTACAAACCACCCCACATTTCAATCTCCACTCCTGCCCTCGCTTCTGTGCTCCAGATGCTTCCCCCACTCCAGCTACCTGCTCAGCTTCTCTACTGAGCCGTCTACTACCCATCTCAAATCATCTCTCTGAAACAGGACTCGGCATCCCTGGCTCTTCCCTGTCTTCATCTCTCCCATGTCAGGATAAGGCAGCACTATTCACCCTGGGGCTCAGGCCCAAACCCTCAATTCTTCTCTCACATAGCCACTTCCAACAGCCTTCAAACACAGCCAGCCATTGCCCAGCTACTTCCCTGACAAGAGGCCACCACTGCCTCCTGTGTGAGGTACTCCAAAGGCTCCTGGTTTCCCCCCGTCCCCCTAACCCCCATCCCATCAAGCTACTCTCCACATGACAGGCGGTATGATCTTCTGAAGACCTTCATTTCCCTACTCAAAACCCTCCAAAGACTTCCTATCCTACTCAGAATAAACTCCAAAGGTTTTACATGACTCAAAGTCTCTACCACTTGACCTGTGTCCACCTCTTCTACCTTGTTCCTTGCTTGCTGGGGTCCAGGTCCTCTGTTCCTGCCTATGAAACGCCGAGCTGGCAAATGCCTCGGAGCCTCTGCAACCTGTCCTCTGCCTGCCTGCTCTTTTCTCTGACACGTGGAAGGCCTGTCCTCACTTCACTCAAGTTTCTGCTCAAAAATCCATTCCTCAAAGAGGGATTAAAGGGCCTTCCAAAGCTACCTCAACAGCTTTCCTCTGTATTGTCCCCCGTCATTCTTTGACCCTACTTTTTCTCCTTTGCATTTTATTTTCGCCTGAAATGACATCACTCATGTATTCATTCACTCCTTTATTACCTAGTTTCTTTCCTAGAATGGAAGCTTCATGAGGGTACTTTGCATTGTTGTCTCTGTATCCCAACAACCTAGAATAATATCTGGCATGAGGAGGACAACCTATATTTATTAACTGAGAGAACGAATACTCTACTAAAATTAGCAGAGGGATTTCTGTGTGAGATCACAATGCCCAGACCAGAGTCATTTCAGTTAATGCCCACAATAACTTAAAGTCCAAGGACTAGATGTAATGACCACTTTTAGGGTTAAGAGCACTAAGGACCTGTCACCCCCACTGCTCTAGGAAGGCATATATGCCCAGCATCTAAACAAACATCCAGAGTGGGCAGCCAGTCACAGACTCCCACTCCCCTGGCCTTGGGCTTTGACTCAGGCCAATCAGAATTGTGTCTTGTATTTATCAACTCAAAACTGGGAAATGTTTCCTTTCCCTTTAGGGTGGGAGCTATGCAGACATGAGCTAGAATGCTGTCCACAGCCCCAATTCTAACTTCCTAAGAGCACTTGGCTGAGAGAAGCAGCAACACTCGGAGAGGGAGCAGAGATACGTGGGGACAGTAAGAATCCTGATGGCAATGAAGTTATAGGCTCCTACCCCCAGTGAGGTATGCCTGTCTCACTCAGTGAAATGAGAGGACTCCATGAATTCCCATTTTTATCCCACTAGATGTGAGTTGACTTTCTGCTATTTGCAACCAAGTATTCAGACAAAACCCCAAAGCTGATTCAAACTCTCAGGCTTCCAAAAACTGGAGTTTCCTGTGCACCAGCACCAAAATGGCAGAGCGGAGAAAAGACAGATCTCTGGGAAGGACCAGAGTCACATGTCACTTCTGACACTACTTGTCAGGGCCCAAGACTGGCCAGGTCTCAGGCCCAGCTTAACTAGGTTCCGGACATGGACCGCTAAGTTACCTTGCTCAGGCACAGTTTCTCTTGGGTGCCTGAGGGCTATCTACTTTAGCTGGAGAGAGAGAGAGAGTGAGTCTTAGAGAGAATAAAGCAGTCTTCTTAGAAAGACAGATCTTAGTTTTTAATAGAGCTTAGTAATCTTCAGCAGAGAGATACCATGCTGGCATTCTGCAGGCAGGAGAGACAGAGTTAGAGTAAGTGGGTCCGTGATAGAACGCACATGCTCCTCGACTGCCTTCTCCTCCAGCCTAATATAAGGCTGATCTCGTGTTTCTCAACACCATAGATGTAGAGACTGCCAATTCACCACTGCTCTCATCTCGCGAGCTCTCGTGCTTGTTAGGAGAGCTAAATCCCTCTCCACGCCCTCTCCACCAAGGTGTTCCATTATTGAGCTATACAGGTATTTCTTATAACTCTCACTCCTCCTAGCCATAGGCTATATGGGCTGCAACAGACCAGGACAGCCCTTCAATGCCCCTCCCTCCCCATGGCTCTGAAGGCTCTCTCATCCAGGTCTTGGTCTCCAGGCTGACTGCCTGATGGCCGGCCCAGCATGACTAATGCTCTTACCTGGGAAACCGGACTCCCACGGCAAACACAGTGATGCCCCTTTCCTTCAACTTCTTGGCTAGCAATGCCACAGGCCCCTGGGACTTCCCATCCGTGGTGAGGATGAGGATCTGAGGCACAGAGCCATTTCGGCCCCCAGGGAACCCTGTGCGCAGAAGGTATTTCAGGGCAAGTCCTGTCTCTGTGCGTCCTCCTCTGTGCACACCCAGAGGGAAAAAGAAAGAAGCAAATTAGTGACGCCAGGAGGTGAAGTTGGGGTGACAGCCTGAAATCAATGGGTTCTTCTGTCATCAATGGGTTGCCTTCTCCTGGCAAAAGCTCAAAGTGACAGTTCTACCATCTAAACCACAGCAATGATGAACAGAAATTAAGTTTGTGAACTTGGGGTTCGCTCTGCATCTCCCTGTAGTATCTGTAATACTGACACTCTTTGTGTATTGGGAGTTTTCAGTTTCTCTACATCCCCATACTCCGGGATGACCTGGGCTCACAGCTTCCGTCATCTACCTGTCTACTCCCATCCCCATCTCCCCGTCCCCGTGTCATCCTCTTCTTGTTACAGCTCAACATCTTCTCAGGCTTAGAAGTCAGATAATAATTTTCCTGAGCTTAGGAAAATTGTGTGTTAAATAAGGATCCATAAGAGTGAAGGACAAGGCTTTGGTGCAAAGATCTGATGAGAATCTTTTCTGTGATTCAGGCCTTTCTGGGCCATGTCCAAGTTCAGGATTGGGTGCTGGAAGGCTGAGCTGTCTGACCACCTCTAGATAGGGACAGGTTATGGGTCTAATCTCATCAAGATGCCAGTGGTCCTCAATTTGCCATGGCTCACTGAGATTCTCTAATTGCCACGGCTCAGTTATAGCAACTGTACACTGAACTTGAAATCCCAGTACAAGATCTGCTAACTCTCAAATAGGAGGCTTATCACTTCAGAAAGAGGACTGCCAGCTTCGAGTATCAGTTGGGTAGAAAATAATGACTCACTACCGTGGATTTTAGGTTACGGAATTGTGAGACAACCCTAGTTGCAGCCAAACCATTCAGCAAATGGTAGCCCATCCAAACATGAGCAACAATGTGCGGCTGATGGGATCATTATGGTTATTAACTGGGAAAACCTCATCACAGCATTATTCGGAAATATTAACTACAGCCTGTGGATGGTGGAGGAAGGGACACATTTATACCCTGACCACAAATTAAGGCAAGGCTTGCCTTTAATTCAGCCCTCTTAGAGGAGCCTACAGTCCTCCTCCTAATGTGAAAACATCCAGCTGACAAGAGGCATGGGCGCTGTGCTTGGTGTGGATTTTGTTTTAACGCTATAAATTTTTGTTATGCAGTCTGACACAGGTCTACATGCCCAGGCATCTCTCCTGTTTGGTGTTTCTCCAAGCAACTACTCAGGAATCCAGGGCCCTTTCATCTACGGTACCACTTTCCTCTCCCATTCTCTCCATTCAGCAGAAAGAGCGGGAAAAGGCAAGAAGAGTGTGTTTGGGAAGAGTTCATGGATAGAAAATTCTTCACTTTCAGTGCTTTCTACCTTAGTGTAAAACATACATACATACATCTACATCAGTTAAAAAACCACTTTTCAACTCACTAGTATTGATTGTGGACCCTTTACATGGAAGAGAGTGCAATGGAGGCCAGGAAGTGTAAATAATCCCACCCTCAAAAAACAGGAATGACAGCAAATAAATGTCGATGCAAGGACACAAGTAATAAGAGTTCCGAGGAGCGAATTCACCGTGGGGTGTTAGGGAACAGGCTCTGAGGGGAAAGAGCGTGTGAATGGGGTCTTGGCACCCATTCCAATTGTGGGAAGGGAGCAAAGACTCAGGTGCGCAGCACCGGCTGTGCTCTGGAGCTGGAGAGCGGGGCTTGGCTAGGGCTCCAGGCTTATCAAAGAGCAACACTGATGACTCTTTACGGAGGAACAGAGTGCACCAACGTTAATGACCCCAAATGTCCCAACTCCTCTTACACTGTGCCGGGTCACACGTTAGATACCAAAGACAACCGAGGGGATTCTGACTCCTAGAATATTACTACCTTCAGCAAAGCTCTTGTGTCTGCAAGCATCTTCCTCCAGAGCTCTCAGAAGGGCAGACTGTCTCTCATTTCTAAAGAGTATTAGCACTAAGCTTCCTGTGTGCCAGACAGTTCACTGTTACTGAATATGCCCCTGACAACTATGGTAAAAGGTGCTAATACCATCCTCACTAATAGACCAAAAAAACCCCTGCTCAGAGAAGAGTAAGGTAACTGTTACTATTTACTGGCGCTTGCCAAGTGCCAGGCTCAGCCTCTGCTGTCTATCATATGCTCAGCTCAAGTGTGACCCCCATGGCAGAACCAGGGGAGTTCAAAGAAGCACTTCAGCTCGTGAGTAATGGGACCAGGACATTAACCAGGGCCCTGCACTTTCAAAGCCCAAGTTCTTAAACATACAGCTAATCCCTCAGCCTGTTAATCACAGTCAGGCTGATTTTAAAGCCAATTCTCTTTCCTCTTCAGGGACTGGCCTCAATCTGGCCTGTCCTCCATTTTTGTGAAATTTTATTGGAAAACAGCCATACCCATTTATTTATGTACTATCTATGCAGAGACCGTATAGACTACAAATGCTTAAAATTATTTACTGCAAGACCCTTTACTGAGTAAGTCTGCCAACCCCTGTTCTCTGCTGCTCTGCATACATGCTCACAAAACTCTCTTCTCACCAAAAGCCAAGGTGCGCCCATGGCTGTGAAGCATCCTGTGAGGCCACCCCATGGGCAGCGTGCCCCGTGAGCCCCTGGCTGTGGCCGTGCTTCCTGCGCTTCTCAGCCAGGCCTTGCTCTGTCTTCCCAAAGCAGCCCCTCCCTCCCTCCTGGCCCATCTGACCGCTGCCGCTCTCCTGCAGGTGCAAAGCTTCAGGTCTGAGAAGAGAAAGCACTTGTTCTCCACAACTCTGTTCCATTTCTCATACAGGTGCTCCCTTCCTCCTTCAGCTAAATGTGTTTCCTTTCCATTTGTCACCCCCAGGAGAAGGCCTGGGTTCAGTTCGGAGTTTCTGAGCGGGTCTGGACTTTCCTCCTCACAGCCAACAGCCTGTGGTTAGAGAGAAACTGAGTTGCAGGGGCGTTAAGAGTCCAGGCCGCCCAGGGCACAGGCCCGACAAGTGTCTTTTCACATGGTTCAAGCAAAAAGATCCATGCCGGTCATCCTCTCTACCTCTGCACCGGGCCTTTCCCAAAGGAAAACTGTCTGCTGTGACTGAGGTGAGCTGAGATTCCCAATGGCTTCTGACCTCTGGGAGACGGGAAGAAATCCCTCTGCTTCATCTGGGAGCACTTCTGTCTTAGAGTGTTCTGGGCTCAGGGAACTACAGACAGGAAGGTCGAAGGCCAGAGTGTCACCAAGACTTCTCTAATTTCTCTCCAGCGAGACTAAATTAGGTTGAAAGTTCAGGGTTCACAGATTGGCTACTGTCTTGGGGGGCTCTGATTACATTAACTTTGGGGTGGGGGGTAGATGGGGCTAGAATCTAAACCTTTTGCTATGGGTGTAACCAGGTGATTGAGAGCACTGGTTCCAGAGTTGGTGAGACTCACACATTAGTTGTGTGACACCTTAGTGAGGAAAACTTGGAAAAGTTACTAACCTGAGTCTCAGTTCCTTTCCATGTTAAGTGGAGAGAGTAACAGTATTGTCTGAGGACTGACTGTTGTGTCCAAAGCCTCCTGGGACCTAGTGGGGACTCCATCGGGGTAGTTATCATAACGAAGCCACCGCAGCCTACTATCTTTTCTACTTGGGAGGCTGAGGAAGGAGGATTGCTTGAGCCCAGAAGTGTTAAGGCTGCCGTGAACTATCATCAAGCCACTGTACCCCAGCCTGGGTGACAGAGTGAGACCTCGTCTCTTAAAAATGAATAAAGAAATAAATGAATACATAAATTTAAAAAATAAAAAAAAAATGAAGTTTACCTTTTGAGTTTTGTCTCCAATCCTAGTGTGCATAAAAAAATCTCTCGGAAGACTTAATAATATAGAGTTCTCAGAGCCTATTCCCAGAGTCCAAACCGGTACAGATAAAACCAGGCCTGAGAATCTTCATTTTAAACTGGGCCCAAGAATCTGTATTTTAAGTCACCAATTCTGATGCAAGTAGGCCATGGAAGTGACTTTGAAAAATACTTCCTAAGAAAATCCACTATAAGTACAAATTTGTTGATTACAGCGTTTGTTTGGGTTTTAGCAACAGACAAAAATCTTGGAATCAACTTAAATGTTTCCTTTTAGGGGAATGACCAAAATAATCTTTGGATTATTATATAATCATTCAAAAGGATCAACGTGAAAAATAATACAGCTTTATGCAAAAGTACACACAAAATAATATTAAGTAACAAAAAGACACTTTGTAATTCTAACAATTCTAAAAGTTACGCTGAAATGATAATGTGGATTAAAAGAGGCCCAGGAAGTCCCTGAAAGGTTTTATGCAAAGACAAAGTAGTTACAATGCTATAGATCCTGATACAGCCCTAGAGGGTGTCCAAAATTTTCAGTCCTAGAAACCTCAGGTCTGTGTTCCTGTGAGGATGATGAAATGAGCAGGCCTGTGCAGCCAGCTGGCTGTGGGGTCTGGCACTCACAAACCAACTGCCAGCTTGTTTTAGCCGATTTTAGTCACCAAAGGCTGTAATATTGGAAGGTTTGACTGTAATATTTTTAAAAGTTCTTGCTAAGAAGCAATGAGGTTGTTGTCAAGGTGGTTTCTTAATTACCTCAAAACATACTTCCTGGACATGACCTTGGTCTGGAAAGGCAAGTGTCCTGGGTTTGGGTACAGCTGCCTTAATCAGTCTAGCACTTAATATTTCCCTGCAGAGAAAGGGCAAAGTGCCCGGAGCAGTCATCATGCCCTTTCAGCCAACATTCCTCTGCTCTCATTCATAACAGCATGTCTTCATTTTTAGTGTCCTCAGTGACCCCACAACTGTGGCCCCAAATTAGTTCACCCCTCCTTGCCTTGTTTGTTGTCTCTTAGAGTTGTCCTGGGATACATAGTGCTCACCACACACATCCCCAGAAGGAAAGCTGCTTCCCCCACTCCCGGTGTCCTCAGATGTCATGAATTACCCTTAAGCTCTTAGCTATGATTTTCAACACAGCTGAAAAGCAGCTCCACTAATTACTGGAGGTGGGTAGAAGGGGGAGGTGGCAGTGGGGAAGCATAGTTGGGTGGGACCCACTGGACTGGCAGTGTGACCCCGGTTTCCGGCCAGGTCACCTGCTCCTTGTCAGGCTCAGCATCCTCCTATGTAAAATAAGAGCTGGAATAGACACTACATGATCTCTTATGTGCCTTTTGGCACAATTCTTTGCAGTTGGCTTAGTTTTTCAGATGACAACAGTTCTGAATCATTTGGGTTAAAGTCACCCAAATGGCCTTTGACTTTCAGTTCTGAATTTCAACTAATAGGCTGCTTTTTCTTCTGTGAATGTCTTCCTTTCCTGCAAATGCACATGAAAAGCAGCCTGCATATGAAGGGTACCAAGCTCTCTGTATGACCATCTTATTGATATAATTTATATATCACAAAATTCGTCCTTTTTTTTTTTTTTTTGAGACAGAGCCACAAGCAGTCACCCTGGATAGAGTGCTGTGGCATCACAGCTCACAGCAACCTCCAATTCCAGGGCTCAAGTGAGTCTCTTGCCTCCGCCTCCCAAGTAGCTGGGACCACAGGCGCCTGCCACAATACCCAGCCAATTTTTTTTTTGGGTTGCAGCCATCATTGTTTGGCAGGCCCGGGCTGGATTCCAACCTGCCAGCTTTGGTGTACGTGGCTGGCACCTTAGCCCGCTGAGCCACAGGGGCTGAGCCAAAATTCATCCTTTTAAAGTGTAAAAATTCAGTGGTGTTTAGTATATTCACAGAATTATGCAACCATCACCACCATCTAAGTCTAAAACATTTTCATCACCCTAAAAAGAAGCCCGATACCCCTTAGTAGACATTCCTTATTTTCCCCTCCAGCCATGGCAATTTTATCTATTTATCTCCATGGATTTGCCTCTTCTAGACATTTCATTAAAAATGGAATTATAGAAGATAAGACCGTTTATAGACTGGCTTCTTTCACTTACCATCTGTTTTCAAGGATAATCCATGATGGAGCATGAGTCAGTTACTCCATTCATTTGTATGGCTGAACAGTACTCAATTGTATGGATACACCACGTTTCATTTATCTACGTATCAGTGGGACACCTGTATTGTTTCCATTTTAGAGCTGTTACACACAATGCTGCTAAGAACATTAGTGTACAAGTTTTTGTGTGTTTACATATTTTTACTTTTCTTGAAGCAGAACTGCTGGATCATATGGCAAGTGGATGTTTCACATTTTGAAGAACTTCCAAAATGTCTTGTAAAGTGGCAGGCACTGCTTTACAATCCTACAAGCCTTATATGAGGGTTCCCATTACTCCTCATGCTTGCCAACACTTCTTATTGTTAAAAATAAATTGATAAAAAATATTGTTAAATTATTTATTGTTAAAAATAAATTACTGTGACTCGGCGCCTGTGGCTCAAGCAGCTAAGGCGCCAGCCATGTACACCTAAGCTGGCGGGTTTGAATCCAGCCTGGACCCGACGAACAACAATGATGGCTGCAAGCAAAAAAAATGGCCGGGCGTTGTGGTGGGCACCTGTAGTCCCAGCTACTTGGGAGGTGGAGGCAGGAGACTCACTTGAGCTCAGGAATTGGAGGTTGCTGTGAGCTGTGAGGCCACAGCACTCTATCCAGGGTGACAGCTTGAGGCTCTGTCTCAAAATAAATAAATAAATAAATAAATAAATAAATAAATAAATAAATAAATAATTGTTAAAAAATACACTGGGACTCTTCTTTAGGAAACCAATTCTTGCATGCCCTAGGGGCAAAAGCCTCCTAGGGAAAAAGGAAAGGCCAGTAGGCAATAATGTGTTTATTTAAACACATATCAATGTGCTTTTTCCTTTGATACGTTCTTGTGTTTTATTTAAGCCATCCTCTTGTATATGACATAGTATCTCATTGAGGTTCTAATTTGCATTTTCTTTTTCTTTTTTTTTAGAGACAGAGTTTCACTTTGTCACCCACGGTAGAGAGCTGTACAGTCACAGCTCACAGCAACTTCCAGCTCTTGGGCTTAGGCGATTCTCTTGCCTCAGCCTCCCGAGTAGCTAGGACTGCAGGCCCCCGCCACCCTCGGTATATGGGGCCGGCGCCCTACTCATGGAGACACAGGTGCTGCCCTAATTTGCATTTTCTTTTTTTTTTTGAGAAAGAGCCTCAAGCTGTCACCCTGGGGAGAGTGTCGTGGCATCACAGCTCACAGCAACCTCCAATTCCTGGGCTCAAGCGAGTCTCCTGCCTCTGCCTCCCAAGTAGCTGGGACTACAGGCACCCGCCACAACGCCTGGCCAATTTTTGGTTGCAGCTATCATTGTTGTTTGGCGGGCCCAGGCTGGATTCGAACCTGCCAGCTCAGGTGTACGTGGCTAGCGCCTTAACCTGTTGAGCCACAGGTGCCGAGCCATCCTAATTTGCATTTTCTTAATGGATAATGATGCTGACCATCTTTTCACGCATGCATATTGGCTACCTGTATATCTTCTTTGGAGAAATTTCTATTTACGAGGATTCTTTCAGGGATGATGAAAATGTTCAACAATTAGATAACGGTGATAGTTGCGTAACTCCATAAATATACTCAAAACCATTGAACTGTACACATTAAACATTAAATTTATGGCATATAAATTATACCTCCATAAGGCTGTTTTTTTACAAAGCTGATATGGGTTAACAGTCATAGGGAAAGTTGAGGGTGAGAGAGACCTTTTACAAGTGCAGATTCCTATGTACGGTTCCAAAGAGTGATTCAGTAGGCTCCTACCAGAGCGGTTCATAGATCTGGGAGGGAGCCCAGGGATCTGCATTTTTAACATACTCCCTAGACAATTCTGACTCAGATGGATCTAAGACCTCACTTGGTAAGTGCCTCTCTGTGTGTCCCAGGCCAAGATAGGGAAGGAGGCTGGAGCAATTCTTAGAGGCCCTAAGGGCAAAAGCCTCCTAGGGAAAGAAGAAAGGCCACTAGGCACTAATGCATTTATTTAAATACATGTCAATGTGATTTTTCCCTTTGGCACTTTCCTGTGTATGATTGCATTTCCTTCTGTTCAGGGCACTCAAGGGCAGAAGAAAGGGCTGGGATAATGAATCTAAAAAGAAGTCATGGAGGGTCCCTGGGGTCTCCTTGGAGTCTACACAGCCCCCAAATTTCCAGCTGTGCCCAGTGTGGTGCCTCAGGCTTCTGGAGAGCCCTGTAGAACCTACAGGGGTCTGCAACCGGAAAAAGGACCTCAGAGCTTTTGCATTTGGAGGAGACGGTCATAAATGGCTGGGACCACAGTGGACACTAGCACAGGGGCAGCAGAGCCCAGAGGGGATCCAGAGATCAGAGTGGCAAGAGGAAAATCACAGTCATTCTGAGTTTGCATCTATATGTAACACATACATAGATTATATGTAGATATATAAAACACTTACACACATACATATATTAACGCACACTCACATATCATACACAGACACACATCAACTGACCCCCACTACACCCAGATTTGTAGGGTGTGTGTATGTATGAGCACATCGACAGCAACTATTCATCATTTTTAAAGCACTCTCAATAACAGAGGGTCACATATCCTTTTTAGACCACAGAAATGAGGCTCAGAGAAGTGTGGTGAACTATCCAAGCTACAGAGGTCACAAGGGACAGAAGTGGGATGGAGACCCAGTGTTCCTCCTGCCACCCCAGGTTTTTAATCCATCTTGACCCTCAGCTGCATTTTCCTCCAGGTAACTGACAACTACACAAAACAGCAGCAAATACTGTTTTTACTTGCATTTGAATTCCCACCTATGACATTATCATGTAATAACAGTGATGTATACATATGTATATGTGCACGTATCTATGTGTCATAAATTTTTATATAAAAATATATAAAATTATATACAGTAGAATCTCTGTAAGTTGACCACCTGAGGGAGTGTAACAAGCTGGTCAACATGAGGAACAAGGCCTACCGTATTGTACGTACACGTGGTGCACGTCCAGTGAATGGAAATTAGGTCAACTTAAAGAGGTAGCCTATGTAGGGAAGTGATCAACCATGGAGGCTCCTCTGTATTTATATTACAACCTGTGAAGAGCATTCCTTTGTCCCACTATGTGCAGCTGAGGTTCTGAACACAGTCTATAGTTCTCTCTGTGAGGCCGAGAGCAGGGCTAAACCCTTCAAGGAAGAGATTTTAAGAGTAGCTGGCATCATCCTAACCACAGCTGTGTATGACCGACCATACATACTTGAAGACCACCTTCTTGATTTTCACTTTTACTTCCTGCCGGGTGGAAAATGAATC
Organism: Arctocebus calabarensis; assembly: GCA_963573935.1. NCBI lineage: Eukaryota > Metazoa > Chordata > Mammalia > Primates > Lorisidae > Arctocebus > Arctocebus calabarensis. The sequence goes on along the minus strand of CAUYON010174514.1, from coordinate 6,102 downwards.
CAAGGGGAATTCCAGATGCGGAGCAGAGCTGAACTGCAGGGCTCCCACTCTGACCTGCAGTAGGAGACAGGGTCAAGTTACAAACATTCCTAAGAGGAAAGAAGGATGAGAACGGTTAATGACCTTTCCTCCTGCCCACTCAACAAATGTTAGTCTGGAGCTTTCTCCCTAAGAGAAGGTTCCAAAGACCAGTTGGGAGAATCTGGAAAGAAACAGTCCAAGGTCTGCCTGTGCTCTTCACTGACAATGTGAGATTTAATCTTCTAGACCCATCTCCCTCTAAATGCAGCTGAACAGTCTGGCAGCTTTCTCGGCTGAATTTGACCACTTTAAGGGCAGGGTCTCTGCTCACTTTTACCAACTGCCTCCCAGGCACAGGTGCCCTTTTGCAGAATTTCACATACTATCTCACTGAATCCACACAGGCACTATCAATACCTGCATTACTGCTGGAAAAACTCCTATGTGGAGAGAATGCAGATCTGGCCAAAGTCATAGACTTGCCTCCTAGAGAGGGGGCCAGGCCACTGGACTTTTGAGCCTCTGGTCTTTGCTATGGGTCAGCTACACTAGCAGCCTTCCCATCAGCAGCACACAGGCCAGCAGCCAACTCAGGCCTGCAGCCAAATGTTTGTGGACCCCCCTGTAGGGGAAGCCACAGAAGCTAACCACAGACACCATCACTGGTAGCTCACCACCAACCACAGCCACCACTGCATCCTTTGTTGGGTGGTCAGCCCCGCCAGGCCTGCTCTGGCCAAACTACAGAGAGGCCAGCTCTCCAGACCAGAGTCACACTAAGGGAAATTCAGTACGGGAAACTGAGACAGGCAATATGATAGCTGAAGTTCGTCTGCAGTGAGGGAGTGAGAGCACTAGTGAATCCAAACACATTCGTGTCCTGAGGAGGCCACAGGTAGAAATCCAAAGCCTTGCCAAACTGGAGAAGGCAAATTGAGTAAAGTCATTCTTGGGGGTAGGGAACCGGCAGCCTTGGGGGCCTCCTTGAATGTGACCTTTTGACCGAATCCCAATTTAACAGGTCTTACAGAGATTGTTCTGTGAAGTTTGGATCTAGTCAAGGGGCCACACTTGGGGATCTGGAGGGCCCCTGGTGGCTTTGAGGCTGCAGGCTCCCCATCCCTGCAAAATCAAAGAAGGCTATACACATTCAGGCTTCCTCTTGAAAGAATAAGCCCTGCACCTAAACCTTGGTTCTCCAAAACCCCTGGATAAACTTCCTTCCCCCTTACAATTCCCCTAGCTAAGCCCACGTCAGGCCGAGCTTTCAAATGGGGTAACTAACTCCCCATATGGAAGCAATGGCCTGCCTTCTGGTCTCCACTTGAATCCTCTCTCTGACAATCCCTCGATGGGCCCTTGGCTCAGGAGGTGAGGGCAGGGCTCTGCCACACCTGCTCCTGAGCACTCAGCTCAGCAGGCTTTCCTTCCTGCAGGAGGGAAGCAGAGTATTAGGTGGTAGTGTTGGATACTTTGAGCAAGACAGAATCTTGGTCGGGTACATGCGGGAGATGGACATAACAGAGCGGGAAGTGAACTCAGGAAGCAGTTTCTGAAAAGAAACCTTTCCCAGGTTTCCCTCAAAGTTAGTGTGTGATAAAAAGGGTTCTCTCATGAGGAAAAGATTGTTTAGTCAGTAAATGATAGTGGGACAAGTGGAGAGCCACTCACCAAAATGAAAGATAAATTAGAAATGGAATCAAAGATTTAAGTGTGAAAAACAGAATTATAAAAGTTCTAGAAAAATTCCTAGGAGAGTACTGTAATTTCCTAGTGCAAAAGACCGTACTTATAATGACCTAAAATCCAGATGTCATAAAGGAAAGATGGATAAACCTAAGTACATTTAAAAGAAACAAAAAACTAAAACAAACAACTTCTACAGGCCAAAACATATCTTAATACAACGAAAAATAAAAGTAAAATGGAAAAATTATTTGCAACTCACGTTGGAGACCAAGGTTTAAGTTTCCTCAATATGTTATACGAAAAGAGTATCCAGGGGGGCGGTGCTTGTAGCTCAGCAGATAGAGCACCAGCCACATATACTGGAGCTGGCAGGTTTGAATCCGGCCTGGGCCTGTCAAGCAACAATAACAACTACAACCAAAAATCAGCCGGGCATCATGGTAGGTGCCTGTAGTCCCAGCAACTTGGGAGGCTGAGGCAAGAGACTCGCTTAAGCCCAGGAGTTGGAGGTTGATGTGAGCTGTGATGCCATGGCTCTCCACCTAGGGTGACAGCTGGAGACTCTGTCTCAAAAAAAAAAAAAGGCATCTAGAAGTCCATATATAAAAGACCAGTAATCCAAGAGAAAATGGGCAAAGGATATGAACAGAGAGCACAGAACAGGGAATACAAATAGCTCTTTAAGAGAAAGAGGCTTGACCTCACCACAATGGGAGTCCATTTTTCCAAATCAGTTTAGCAGGAGGAAACAAACATTGCTGGTAGAAATGTAAATTGGCACAGCATCCATGCAGTGCAATTTTGTCAGTATTTATTGAAAAGTAAAAAAGATATAGGGATACTAGAAATTTATCTCCCAGATATCCTTCCACATATGTGGAATGATGTACTTACAAGATCACAATGTATTTGTAATAGCAAATAATCATCGCTAGGGGTTCGGTTAATTAGGCCTTGGTAAAAAGATCCTTATGATGGAATGCTAATTAGCTGTAAAAAATAATATATACCTGTATATAGATATGAAAAGATTTTCAAGATAATATGAAGAAGAAAAAGGCAGGAGAGAAAAGAATGTATATATAGTAAGCTGCCCTTTGTGTAATAAGGGAAAAACAAGAATATATATTCACATTGCTTGTGTTTGCATGAAATGATTCTGGGAGGATACTCAAGGATACAGGTCAGGGGACTGAGCAAATGGAAAATGTGTGGGTGAAAGGGAGACTTTTCACTGTGTATCTTTTTATTGCACCATGTGAATGGATTAGTTGGAAGAAAAAAAAACTCCCGAGACCAACAGCTGCGTCTATTTACTTGGGTTAAACAGGAAGGACACAACCTCAAACAAGAAGAAAACAGCTTAAATCAGTAGTTAAGGAATTTTATTTAATTGGCGGTTTAGGAGTGAAATAGTTGCCTTTTATCTTCAATTTACTGTTCGCTCAGGAGCAAGTCCACCCAGATTTCTCTCCACACTGTAATCACTCCAGCTGCTGCAGGAAGTTAACGTCTCAGCTTTTAAGTGTTAGAAGGAACACTTCAAACACCTTAAAACTACCTCAGAACAAGTGAACATTCATACAATCCTTAATTTATAGCTACTTGAAAATTTATTCCCTCAAACTAAAGTTACACAAAGTAAAACAAGGTGCAAAGAAAAAAATGCAGCAGCAAAAATGTAAAACCCAAAGCCACAAATCAGACCGAACCATCTCCAACTGCTCTTGTGCAAAACGCTTCTTCTACTCGCAGACCAGAGGGGTCTACTTCACCACTGGGATGTGAAGACACTTGCCCACTTAACAAGTACACACTCACTGACTCCCCACATGCTGCTGGGGGAAAGTTTGTCTCAGGTGAAGCCCAACTTTAACCCCAGCATATCCAGATTCTTCCCTCCAAATGGAGACATTGTTCACGCTTTTTCACATAAAAATAGCCATCAGATTCCCTCCTAATATTTTCAGCCTCTCACTGTCCTGGTTTCCTCCCACGGGCAGTTTTTGACATCTAACCTAAAAACAAGCCCCCAGAACTCAAGGCCACATTCTAGATGTGGGTGGAACAGCACAGGAATGCTTCTTGTCATGAATTTCTTACCCTGCTCACCCCCATACACTGCCACACCGCTGGCTGGCCATTTGCTGTGTGATAATGGAATGTGAATTCTGAGGGTCACCACTTCATTCTGGTCCAGAGGCTATCCAAGGATAGTCTAATAGAGCAAGAACTCCAGCTCTTCCACACACAGCTTGTCCTTGAAATTGCTGAGCAACCCTAGACAGTCACTCAGCCTCTCTGAGCTGGCTTCCTCATCTGTAAAACAGGCACCAATAATCCATATAGCTCTTGTCTTCCATCTTGCTGTCCTCAGGGATCTCCTGGTCACTCATTTCAGGACACACTCTGTCAATGCCAAGGTCATCAGTGTTTGATCTTTATGCCACCTCCTCCATGAGTGATTAGCCAAACTTCACCAAGAATCCTTTCAAAAACAGGCCCTGTGTGGAGCCCTGTGGGGATTCATCAGTCCTCAGCCCTGGCCTCAGGGTCTGTGCTGGGTTGACATCATGGTCAGAGCTTCTGTCTGGGCTACCCGTGCTTAGATTGAATGGTGTCTGCTATGGTGCAAGGCTGCCTGTGGTCCAGGGTAATGTGCTTCAGCTTCCAATATGATGCCATTCTGGAGAAAATCTGGCCCTCATTAAAGGCCACTTTGGCTCCTAAATCCTGGAGGTTTTACTAGGATTAACCCAGGAATGTTATCTTGGAAAACCACTTCCTTCCTCAACCTGCATGTAAGTAGTCTCTAATTTAAGTAATGATGGCTTTCCAGACCAAAATACTTTTCTTAGTTTTGAACTTAAATTTTCACGTGGTTCAAAATCCACAAAGTAGAAAAACGTCTGTATCGAGGAGTCTCCCTCTGGACTTGAGCCCTGTCTGCTCATTCCCACCTCCCTCAATGGGAAATCACTGTTCTTAGCCTCTTGCAAATCCCTCCAGAGTTTACACATACACAAGCAGGAAGAAATATAGATTCTTATTTGTTCTCCTTTATTTTTTACATAAAAATAAACATATCATACATACCATTTGCACTTTACTGTTATATACTTATTTGTTCTGGTGTCTGTCTGTGGCAGCTGTCCTGTACTTTATTATATGAATGCACCATACTGGACTTATCTGTTCCCTCTCAATGTACATTTTGGTTGCCTGAAATCTTTAACCATTGCAAATAATGCTGCAGTGAATAACTCTGTTTGGGTATTATTTTGCATGAGGTAGGAGAGGATGTGCAGAATAAATTCCTGGAGGTAGAACTGCTGGCCCAAGCTTTGTATGGGTCCAAACTTTTGATGAATACTATTCTATTCCTAAATAGAGGCAGCACCATTCCATACTCCACTAGCAGTGTACGGGAACACTCGTTGCTTAAAGTTTGCCAGTGGAGCATGCCGCTCTGAACTGTGAATCTCTGCCAGTCCAGTAAAGGGAAATGGTATGTTAGGTAGGTATTTGCTGTTACAATGAGTGAGGCCAGGCATCTTTTCATACGCCTGAAGTCCATCCACAACTCTGGGCAGTCTGTTCACTGCCCGTTTTCCTAGCAGGTTGTTAAAAAATATCCCCTTTAAAAACAAGAATTGTGGCTATCACACTCTGCTGCTACTTAAGACCTACTATTTAAAGAACAAGAAACGAAGATACTAGCTAGATTCACTCAGGCAGCAGCAGTCCATTCCAAGTGAACAGAGACCAGGGCTATCCTTCATATGAAGGCTCCAAACTGCTGAGCCAGTCATAGTTTCGGTCTGCTCAACACGCATGCCCTTTCCCATTGTTCTGCAAACACAATCTCTCTTTCTAGGGCAGAGTTCTCAACCTTTGGGGGTCCGACAACCCTTTCCCAGGGGTCACCTAAATACATCCTGCATATCAAATATTTACGTTATGATTCATAACAGCAACAAAATTACAGTTATGAAGTAGCTATGAAAATAATTTTATGGTTGGGGGGGTCATCACAAAATGAGAAACTGTATTAAAGGGTCACGGCATCATCACTGTTCTAGGGGAAATCACATCCACTTCTCGCCCCAAAAACTTGACTCAGATCTGGCCAGAGACTCCTTTCCCTCTAACTATTGTGATTGGTTAAGGGATTACCTTTTACCTTGTGACCTATGCCTGTCCGATCAGAGCCCTCCCTGGAACTTTTGCCAGATCTACAAGAAAAGAAGTCTACTTAAGGCTCGGTGCCTAGGGCTCAACGGGCTAAGGCGCCAGCCACGTACACCTGAGCTGGCGGGTTTGAATCCAGCCCAGACCCGCCAAACAACAACGACAGATGCAACCAAAAAATGGCCGGGCGTTGTGGCGGGC
>CAUYON010174512.1:0-11345 GCA_963573935.1 Arctocebus calabarensis | reverse complement strand
GCTGGGACTACAGGCGCCCGCCACAACGCCCGGCCATTTTTTGGTTGCAGCCGTCATTGTTGTTTGGCGGATCCTGGGGCTGGATTCGAACCCGCCAGCTCAGGTGTACGTGGCTGGCGCCTTAGCCCGTTGAGCCACAGGCGCCACCCTATATGCTTATAATTTTCAGAGTTCTTGTTAAGGGCTTCTCAGTTTCCTTCCCCACCCTTCTCCCCAGTGTTGACCGAAATCCACCTCTGCTCCTTTTCTCTGGCCTCCTGTGTCCTCACTTGCTCATTTCATCAGCTTTGGTATCTAATCACCCTTCCTGAGTGCGTGTCTTCTGACGACTACTCTGCCTCCCCACCCTCCCTCTTCTCATCGCCTTTAGCTAAAACTCCAGGTTGGATGTCTCACCTTGATGATTCGTGTCTTCTCCCTAACTCCTCCATCACACTTTTCTCTGTGGTCACTGGGGAAGGTGTGATCCCGATGCCTGGCAGTAAAGACGCTGGAATGTGGACTGGCTTTTAACTTCCGGTTGTTGCTCCTCTCCGACCAGCCTGAGATCATACGGCTTACTTGTTATTCTTCATACTTTTCTTTCCTACATTCCTATGAACACATGTCTAACCAATTATAGGATGACCGTAACCTTTTGAAACGTAGCTGCATATACCCTCTCATCTTCATATCTTTAAAGATATTTTTTAAGTTTTTGTATTACTTACCTGAGGGGAAATAGAAAAAAAAATCCACAGAGAAGTATTTCAGTGTGAAATTTTGAATGGTGGTAGTGAAAAATTTATGTAGATGGAATTAAAGCACATAGTGCCTTATGTCTTGGTAATGCTCAAAAGTAAAGGCTGAATAATTGAAGTTTAGAATTTGTTTCTTGTGATGGGAGAGATCATGGGGTGAGCAGATTTGGTTGGGCTGAGGTAGGGTAGAGACAGGAAGAAGATTTTGGATATGATGTTACTTTTTTTTGTTTGTTTGTTTGTTTTTGGTAGAGACAGAGTCTCACTGTATTGCCCTCAGTAGAGTGCCCTGGTGTCACAGCTCACAGCAACCTCCAACTCCTGGGCTCAGGCGATTCTCTTGCCTCAGCCTCCCGAGTAACTGGGATTACTGGCGCCTGCCACAAAGCCCGGCTATTTTTCTGTTTTGCAGTTCGGCCGAGGTTGGGTTTGACCCCGCCACCTTCGGCATATGGGGCTGGTGCCCTACTTGCTGAGCCACAGGTGCCGCTGATAAGTTAGTTTTAAGTACTTACTAGATCACCAAGTAGATTTGTTTGTTATATGTCTATAGAACAAATAGATTTTCTAGATTTTTCAATCGAGAAAAATCTCCCTGCTTTTTTTTTTTGTTTTCATTTTTTTATGACGTTGGCTTTTTTGGAGAGTTCGGGTTTGTTGTCCAACAGAATGTCTTGCATTCTGACTGTTTCCTGGTGATCACTTCAGGTGAGGCATGCTTTTGATAAGAGTACAAGTAGGTAACATGGAGTACGTTCTTTTGAATTACGTTGAGGGCATATCTTGTCCTGTTGTTGCTAAATTTGATCACTTAGAGGTGCATTTCCCTATTTAAAATTGGAAAATAATCTGTGGGGAAATGTGTTAAAACTTCCAGTAGCTTTTTTGGCTTGGCGCCTGTGGCTCAACGGGCTAAGGCGCCAGCCACGTACACCTGAGCTGGCAGGTTCGAATCCAGCCTGGGCTGCCAAACAACAATGACGCTGCAACCAAAAAATAGGTGTTGTGGTGGTGCCTGTAGTCCCAGCTACTGGAGAGGCGGAGGCAGGAGACTCGCTTGAGCCCAGGAGTTGGAGGTTGAGCTGTGATGCCACGGCACTCTATCCAGGGCGACAGCTTGAGGCTCTGTCTCAAAAAAAAAAAAAAAAACTTCCAGTAGCTTTTTTATTTTTTCCTTTGAGATAGGATTTCACTCTGTTGCCTGGGCATCATCATAGGACTGTGGGCTCAAGCAATCCTCCTACTTTAGCCTACTTTAGACTAGCTGGGACTGCAGGTGCACCACAATGCCTAATTAACTAATTTTTAAAAATATTTTTTAGAGGTGGGTCTCACTTTGTTGCTCAGGCTCTACTCGAACTCTTGGCCCCACACTGATTCTCCAGCTTTAGCCTCCCAAAGTGCTTAGCCACTGTGTCTGCCAGAACTCTTAGTAACTTTTAATGCATGTTTTTATTCTCTTTACGTACTTAATGCCATAGGCTTGAAAAAAATCAGTAATTTTACGAATTGTTTCTCATGCAATCAGAAATTTAGGAAGATATTTCTGCTCTCAGAATAAAAACACCCGGCAGAATGAAGTTGAGACACTGTGGAAATAAAGTTGGGCGAGGGCGGTGGTACCACAGACCTCAGTGTGGCTTTCAGGGACTGTGTTTGTATGTGTTTGGAGGGTGGTGCTGACCACAACCACGATGTATAACTGTCCCTTGTTCCTTATAGCTGTTAGAAAAAAGTGTTGCTTTAAAAAATGAAAGCTGTATAATATTTTTACCATTCATTAAGCAATCCTGGTTCGAGTTAATGAACTTCCTTTTTTATTTTAATAGGTTTAAAGTAATATTGGATATTCAGATCTCCTTTAAGGTAAGCTTTTATTTTTATTTTTGAAGCAACATAATTGTATTAAATTTGTTAGTCAATTAGTTCATATAGAAAGTAAAGTTTCGTTGTGAAATTCTATCAGTGACTGATTTATTTACTTGGGTTTGTTTATGTCTCTTAAATCTTACCTGTCATAGAGGAGAATGTTGTCCCCAGGGGAATGGTTGCTCTGTACTTGTGTGCTGAAGAAAAGTGATGTGTTGTCCTGGAATGTTGGGTTTACACATTTTTGGTAAAGTCTCCTTGAACATTGGGTCGTGTGTGTTAGATTGCTAGGGCTGCTGTAGCACACCACATGTTGGTGACTTGAGCAGCAGAAATTTATTCTCTCACTGGTCTGGAGGCTGGAAGTCCAAATCAGTGTTGGCAGGGCGGCGCCCTTTCTGAAGGCTCTAGGGGAGAGCCCTGCCTTGCCTCTTCCAGCTTCTGGCAGTTGCTGGCAGTCCTTTGTGTCCTCAACCTGTATGTAGCTGCTTCACTCTAATTTCTGCCTCTGTCTTCACATGGCTACCGTCCTCTGTGCGTCTTGCTATAAATCTTCTTGTCCTTACAAAGATACCACTTACTGGATTTAGGGGGGCCTACCCAGATCAAATATGACCTCATCTTAACCTTGATTACATCCGCAACAACTCTCTTCCAAATAAGGTCTCACACACAGACTTGATCATGTCTTTTTGTAGAACACGTTCCTCCTCCCAACAGTGGGGCCTAACGCGAATTGTAGCAGTGTCAAAACGCTGTAATCTTTTTGAACCTGTAGTGCTGTGTCCTGTAAGATACAGAAATATTTTTCAATTGGTATAGAAATAAAAGTGAACATTAGACTACTCAAGTCAGTTTAGTATTACGTAGACTTTGAATTGGGAGGTGTTGTGTAGGGTGGATTTTTAAATGTTAATATACAAAGATGAGTTATTGGTTGGCATTTGTGAGATTCAACCTAAAAAGAATTGTGGCCCTCCTGATCAGAGGTAAATCAGCAGTTTTTATTTGTGTGTGTGCTTTGCTCAATAATAATATTAGTCTTTTTTTCACTTATATTAGAAAATTAAATTTGTACAATTGAGTAATTATGGTCCTTTTTTCTTTTTTTTTTAAGTTCACCAATACCCTGATCTTTTTGGAAAATAAAGAGTAAAATATTAATGCAAGGTCACCGAAGTGCAGCTCCTACTCCATAAAGGGTCTTTTTTTTTTTTTTTGTAGAGACAGAGTCTCACTTTATCGCCCTGGGTGGAGTGCCATGGCGTCACACAGCTCACAGCAACCTCCAACTCCTGGGCTTAGGCCATTCTCTTGCCTCATCCTCCCGAGTAGCTGGGACTATGGGCACCCGCCACCACGCCCTGCTATTTTTCTGGGTTTTTTTTCTTTGCAGTTCGACCGAGGCTGGGTTTGAACCCGCCAGCTTTGGTATATGGGGCCAGTGGTCTACTTGATGAGCCACAGGAGCCGCCCTCCATAAAGGGTCTTAAGTAATGCATACAGTGAACCCAGCTCAGCACCAGGCCCTGCGTTGTTATTAGTGAGCCTTTCCAAGAAGGGAAGGAGGTTTGAGATATAGTCATGAAAGAAAGGAAAGTTCTTCTCAACTCTTATGTTAGGAGTTTTGTGTTTGAATAGTTAGTATATTTAATGTCCCATTCATAGGTTTTAGTTTTGCTCATAAATGACTGAACAAAAAGGGTTTTTATGTAGAGTAGTATAGCATTTTTGACACGTTGGCTTTCTGGAGTTTGAGGTTGGAAGTACTATTCTTTAAATGGCCTGCACTATATGATGTTTGTAAGCAGATGTAAAATCTAGATTATGTTAACTTTTTTCTTTGTTCTCTTCCTCCGTTTAAATAAAATAGCCATATTAACCCAGCAAGCCACAAAGCCATAATGTGGCATACCATCCTTTTCAAGAGGTGAAAGTTACTGAGTAAAAATGGCTGACAGAAGTGGGAAGATTGTTCCAGGACAAGTGTACATCGAAGTGGAATATGATTATGAATATGAAGCAAAGGACAGAAAGATTGTGATTAAACAGGGGGAGCGGTACATCCTGGTGAAAAAGACCAATGATGACTGGTGGCAAGTGAAGCCAGATGAGAATTCCAAAGCGTTCTATGTGCCAGCCCAGTATGTGAAGGAGGTGACCCGCAAGGCCCTCATGCCACCTGCTAAGCAGGCAGTTGGACTGCCAAATAACTCTATGAAAGTGATACAGAGTCTGCATCTTCAGAGGTCAACAGAAAATGTGAACAAATTGCCTGAGCTTTCAAGTTTTGGAAAGCCATCATTGTCTGTTCAAGGAACAGGTCTTATTCGTGATGCCAATCAGAATTTTGGACCCAATTATAATCCGGGTCAAACTCTCAACCTAAGCCTGGACCTGACCCATAATAATGGAAAGTTTAACAATGACTCACATTCTCCAAAAGTTTCCAGCCAGAATAGGACACGCTTATTTGGTCATTTTCCTGGCCCAGAGTTCTTGGACATAGAGAAAACTAGCTTCTCCCAGGAACAGTCTTGTGATTCGGCAGGAGAAGGCTCAGAAAGAATTCATCAAGATTCTGAATCTGGTGATGAACTTAGCAGCAGCTCCACTGAACAGATAAGGGTAAGATTATTAAAAATAGCGTGATAAAACACTTGTACCACCGGAATAAAAATATTAGTTATAGATTTTCCTTTAATTATAACCTTTATAAGAGTTAAGACTTGTCTATTTTGCTTTATATTTTCAGAATATGAAGGTTCTATTCTGATTTAAAGAACGAGAATATATGTAAAAATAACTTGTGGGGTTCATGAAGGGTTACTTTATGGTTTACATAATTCTTATACCATTCACTGTAGGACTGGGCATAATTTAAACGTGGAGAAGTTTTTGCTAGTGGTTATGCGTAAGGCACAACAGCGATGATACTTTTTCTTCTAGGAAAGGCTTTACTATTCTCTAGATGTATTCATTTTGACATGTTTCCAAGAAGTCTTTAGGTTGTGTTAGTTATATGTGGAGAGATGTCATCGGCATATTAATTACTAACTTTTGTGCTTTTAAACTTGTTTATTAACATTGAGTAACAAAAAAATATAGAGCTCGCAAATCTTTTATTTTTTATTTTATTTGTTTTTAGTGTCTTTCGTAGAGTGCCTTGGCGTCACAGCCCACAGCAACCTCTAGCTCTTGGGCTTAGCCAAATCTCTTGCCTCAGACTCCCAAGTAGCTGGGACTACAGGCGCCTGCCACAACGCCCGGCTATTTTTTTGTTGTGGTTTTGGCTGGGGGCAGCGTTCGAACCCACCAACCTCCGTATATGGGTCCAGCGCCCTATCGACTGAGCCACAGGTGCCGTCCTAAGCTCGCAAATCTTTACCTCCATTCATATACTTTTGTCCGAGTGTCCACACTTGATTGCAATATTAACCTAGAAAAAGTTTTGTGTCCCTATGGTATAATTTTTTTTTTTTTTTTTTGTTTTCGCCATCGCCATCTCACTTTATCACCCTCGGTAGAGTTCTGTGGCGTCACACAGCTGACAGCAACCTCAAACTCCTGGGCTTAGGCGAATCTCTTGCCTCAGCGTCCCAAATAGCTGGGACCACAGGCGCCTGTCACAACGCCTGCCTATTTTTTTGTTGCAGTTCGGCTGGGGCCAGTGCCTTACTGACTGAGCCATAGGCGCTGCCCAGTTTAATTTTTTTTTAATGTAACTTTCTTTGGAGATTGTTTGCCAATTTATTTTTCAAGTAACGTCTTTATAAAAGCACATGTGAGAATGGAAACTTGAATGTAGTTGAAATAAATTTAACAAATTTTTGGCCTAAAGCTGTGTTGTAGGATTATGCAAGTTAAAGCTATGAATTGTTTTGATGTTGCTTTTAGGTGTGTGGTATGATTCTTTTTGTCAGTTGTAATTTTTCTTGTAACATTTTAGAATGGAAGCAGGAAAAATTGTCTAGAAAATGTTGTGGTGTTTGAGATCAAAGCCATTACATTGACGTAGCACCGGTTACATTATGTGTCTTAGGCTTTTCTTCGGTCTTCATATGCTACTCTGACCTAGAATACATAGTATTTCCTGGAATTGTTCTGTGCATGCTCCTTAGGGAAATAATGGACCTTGGAAAGATGTAGGTTTTCTTTTCTGTCCGCCATCGCCACTGTTTCACACCTCAGATTACATTTTATGTTTATGTATGTGAGCACGCCTGTTTTTCTTCATCATGGTCATCCTAAGTTAAGTTCACCACACTGGAGGTTCATGGCTCCTGACCTCTCCTTGGGCCTTAACGCTGTTTGTAAATCCTATTAGATTTCTCCAGTCAGCCCTTTCTCTGGCTGACTCTCCATGGCAACTGTGTCAGACCTTTCCATTTTTTTCAGTTCTCTGATTCACTAGCTTTCTCCTGCTCTTATGAGATAAACTTAACTCCTATTTTGTAGCAAAAATTAAAAGACATGGATGGAAGCTTCGGGGAGCATAAACTGCACGGTAGTGAGTAATGCTGGATCTAGATTTGAATCTGGTTCCCTGTCACTTGCCTGCTGTGTGATGGTTAGGGAAAATTATTTAAACCCTGGGCCTTTCCGTTTTTGCATCTTAAAATGAGGGCCACAGGTTGTTGAAACATGTATTAATGTAGTAAATACCTTGCTGCTTAATAAGTCACCCCAAAATTTCGTGGCTTAAGACAGAACACTTACTGTCTCTCAGGTTCTGTGGGTGAGCAAATCACAAGCAGCTTTGTTGGGTGGTTCTGAAGGTTTGTGGTCTCTCCTGAGGTTTTAGTCCTGTGGCGGCTGGGGCTGGAAGAGCTGAAGACGGCTGAAGATGGCTCGCTCACACGGCAGTCGGGCCTCTTCGTGGCTAGTTGAGTGTTGTGTCCAGCTTTCCCCAGATGGAGCAACAGAAGGAGAACATGGCAGCAGCGGCACTGTCTTTTGTGCCGTCTTCTGTGTGAACGGAGACTACACAGGGGTGTGACTATCAGGATTTGAGGACTTTTAAGGCTACCTTGAGGGCTGGCTAGCTTCATAAATTTTCCATAAAATATAGCTGCCATTGTTATTGTTATTTCTATTATACTATTTCTATTGTTACTTCTGCTGTCAAATCTGTGAGTACACCTGTACACCTCATCTTTTCCACCCAGTACGATGCAAGCTCACGATAAAGATCATGGTATTGTGTTCATATGGCTTGGGATTTGATCAGCTTTTCCCATCAGCTTTCAAATTTGCTTGTTCTTCCCGTCTTAGTAAAACTCTTCTTTAAATCCTGCCTTCCCTTCTGAGTATCTCTTTATTGCCCTTTTCTTTGGCATCTTCTGGAAAGAGTTTATGTTTCTCTTTGTGCATTTCCTCACTTGTCACTTCCTGTGTGAACTTTTCTGGTATGGCATCTGGCTTCACTGTGCCACCCAAAGTGCATATGGTAAAAGGTATTCATGGTTTCACTGTTGATAAACTTACAAGCAATTAAAAAAAATTTGTGGCTGAGTGTGGTGGCTCACACCTGCAATTCTAGAACTCTAGGAGGCCAAGGCGGGTGGATCTCTGGAGCTGGGCAGTTTGAGATCAGCCCGACCAAGAGCGAGACCCCTGTTTCCATTAAAAATAGCAAAGCTAGCTGAGCGTGGTAGCTGTCACCTGTAGTCCCAGGTACTTGGGAAGCTGAGGCAAGGGGATTGCTCAAGCCCAGAGTTTGAGGTTTCTTTTCTTTCTGGGTAGAGTGCCATGGCTTCATAGCTCATAGCAACCTCCAGCTCCTAGCAACCTCCAGCTCCTGGGCTTAGGCAGTTCTCTTGCCTCAGCCTCCCGAGTAACTGGGACTACAGGCGCCCACCACAATGCCTGGCTATTTTTTTGTTGTTGTTGCAGTTCGGCCGGGGCTGGATTTGAACCTGCCACCCTCGGTATATGGGGCCGGCGCCCTACTGACTGAGCCACAGGCACTGCCCAGAGTTTGAGGTTTCTTTGAGCTATGATGCCATGGCAACTCTACTGAGAGCGTGGAGTGAGACTCTGCCTCTAAATAAATAAATAAATGAAGCTTGGCACCTGTGGCTCAAGCGGCTAAGGAGCCAGCCACATACACCTGAGCTGGCAGCTTCGAATCCAGCCTAGGTCCGCCAAACAATGACGGCTGCAACTCAAAAATAGCCGGGCGTTGTGGCGGGCGCCTGTAGTCCCAGCTACTTGGGAGGTGGAAGTAGGAGAATTGCTTGAGCCCAGGAGTTGGGGGTTGCTGTGAGCTGTGATGCCGCAGCATTCCACCCAGGACGATAGCTCGAGGTTCTACCTCAAAAAAAAAAAAAGGCAAATAAATAAGTAAATGAGCTATATGTAATTAGTATCATTATCACAGTCAACAAGATAAATAATAAATTGACAGTTTAATTTTTGTTGTTGCGATTGCTGCAGAAGTCTTCCTCATAAAGTCCTTCCCAGGCCAATAGCTTCCAGTGTTTTCCCCACCCATTTTTGAGGATTTTACAAATGACAGTTTAAAATAACTTTTTTTGTTGAGGCATACCATATAATCAAGTGTGGGAATTTTACTAATCATCAGTGTGTGGCTTGATGAATTTTTACTTATGTATAGACACTCTGTTACCAACCTCAAGCTTCTTTCCCAGTCAGTATTCACACTTTTAGCTCCTGTGTCCTTGCTAGGAGATTTTAATTTTTCTGAGTTATATCACTGTTCATCAGCATTCTTTGATTAAACTTTTCATTTCAAGGTGATTTTAGATTCATATGCAGTTGTAGGAAATGATATGGAGTGATCTCCTGTACCCTCTGTTCAGTTACCTAGTTTCGCAAGTGGTAACGTCTTATGCTACTATACTGTAATATCACAGTCAGGATTTTGACATTGGTACCGTCACTGTTCTGAACATTTCTGTCATCATAAGGATACTGCATGTTGCCCCTTTACAGCCCCTCTGCCCCCCTCCCTCCACTGGTCTGTTCTCTGTTTCTATAGTTTTGTCATTTCAAGAATGTTATATAAAAGAAATCAGTGGCTCAAGGAGTAGGGCGCCGGTCCCATATCCTGGAGGTGGCGGGTTCAAACCCAGCCCTGGCCAAAAAAAATTACAAAAAAAAATAAAAAATAAACTGTTAGAAAAAAAGAAATCATACCTTTGCGGTTTGGCTTCTTCATCAGCATAATTCTCTATAGATTATGTTGCTGTGTGTATCTAGCTATAGTTCTTTTTGTTGCTGAGAAGTATTGTATGGTGTGGATGTACCATAGTTATTTAACCATTCTTCTTTTGAAGGACATCTAGGTTGTTTCTGGTTTGGGGCTAACAAAACTGCCATCAACATTTCTGTAAAGGTTTTTGTATGAACATAACTTTTATTTGGAATGAAAGTCTATAAATATAATGCTGGTTGTAAAAGTTTAATTTCCTAGGAAATTGCTGCAGCATTTTGCAGCGTGTGACTGTACCATTTTGCATTCCCACCAGCAGTGTAGGAGTGATCCATTCCTCTCTGCCTGCTCATCACTGTTGAGCCATCTGCTAAGTGCAGAGTGATCCATGTCTCATTTTGATTTTAATTTGCGTTTCCCTAAGGGCTAAGGATGCCAAACATCTTTTCATGTGTTTGTCCTCGTTACATCCTCTTCATTGAAATGTTTCATCATGTATTTTGCCCATTTTCTAATTGGCTTGTTATTTTACTGTTGAGTTTTGAGAGTTCCTTATATAGTTTACTTATAGTCATTTGTCAGATACATAGTTTGCAAATATTTCCTCCTAGTCCATAGCTTGGCTTTTCATGCTTTTAACAGTGTCTTTTGTAAAGCAGAAGTTTTTAATTTTATTAAAGTCCAAAGTTTAATTATTTCCCCCACAGATCATGCTTTTACTTCTTCTTCTTCCTCTTTTTTTTTTTTTTTTTTAATTTGAGACAGCATCTCAATTTGTTGGTCTTGGTAGAGTGCAATGGCATCACAGCAACGTCAAACTTGTGGGCTCAAGCGATTATCTTTTTTTTTTTTTTTTTCCACGCGATTATGTTGTCTCAGCCTTCTAAGTAGCTGGGACCATAGGCACCCGCCACAACTCCCAGCTATTTTTTTTTTTTTTAATTTTTTTTATTTTTAGAGATGAGGTCTCTCTTTTGCTCAGGCTGGTCTTGAACCCTTGAGCTCAAGCAATCCGCCCATCTTGGCCTCCCAGAGTACTAGGATTATAGGGCGTGAGCCACTGTGCCTGACCATGCTTTCACTTTCGTATTTCAAAACTCATTGCCAGACCCTAGGTTGCCTGTGTTTTAGTTCTAGAATTTTTACAGTTTAGCGTCTTAAATGTAGGTCTGTGATTCATTTCAGTTGAGTTTTGTAAAAATTGTAAGAGGTCTTTTGTCTAGGTTCAGTTTCTTTCTCTCTCTCTCTCTCCCCCTCCTTCCTTCCTTCCTTCCTTCCTTCCTTCCTTCATTTAATTGTTCCACCCCATTTATTGAAAAACAATTCTTTCTCCCTTAAATTGCCTTCGTTAAAAAATCGATGGACTATATTTGTGTGGGTACATTTCTTGGCTCTTTGTTCTGTTCCATTGGTCATTTTTTTTTATAATATCATGCTGTCTAGAGTATTATTATTATTTTTTGAGACAGAGTCTCAAGCTGTTGCCCTGGGTAGGGTGTGGTGGTGTCACAGCTCACAGCAACCTCAAACTCTTAGGCTTAAGCGATTCTTTTGCCTCA
>CAUYON010174510.1:0-27910 GCA_963573935.1 Arctocebus calabarensis | reverse complement strand
GTGGCATCACAGCTCACAGCAACCTCCAATTCCTGGGCTCAAGCGAGTCTCCTGCCTCCGCCTCCCAAGTAGCTGGGACTACAGGTGCCCGCCACAATGCCCGGCCATTTTTTGGTTGCAGCCGTCATTGTTGTTTGGCGGGCCCGGGCTGGATTTGAACCTGCCAGCTCAGGTGTATGTGGCTGGTGCCTTAGCTCGTTGAGTCACAGGTGCCAAGCCGATATACTCCTTTAACTTTTAATTAAATGTTTTAATTTAAAGTAAAATGCTTCTTTTGTAACTTGTACTCATTCATTAAAAATTGTCATGATCTTCATAATAATATTTCCTTGGTAACCAATTGTCTCCCATATTTGTTAAAAGGCTGACGCTCGTGTATAAATACCATCTCTGTGCAGTTCTTTTGTCGTCACTTATCATGGGGATGGGGAAAGCAGGGGCTCTCCTGCCTGTTCAGAGTGCATCTCTTTTTATCTCTGTTTTGATACTCAACTGCATTTTTACTACCCAGTAGTAGTGACTGAATAATATATTTCTTTTTGTTCCTTCATATCTACCATCATGTGGAAATGGTGAACTTCTATCATGTATTTGTTTGTTTGAGGATGATTAATCTAGGATTAGAAATTACTTGTGATTTTATACTGTGTTTTATCATATAGACAACATATATACAAAGACAATTTTGAGGATAATGACAGTGAGGTAGCTCTTTTTGAAGGACATTATCATTTACATGAGAAGATCTAGGTGAGGAGTATCCAGGTTGTTGCCTCTGGAGCCATATACTGATTTTATGAAGACTTTTTTTTTCTTTTGCTTATCTATGGTGGTGAATATCATGACAAATATGCTGAGACCTTTTTCTGTGCTAATCAGCTTTCATTAGTGCAGTGTTTTCAACCTTTTTATCTCAAGGCAGACTTGAACCTAAAGTTCAACATCCATGGCACAGTTAAATTATGAAGATGGGTGCATCTTAGAAGGGTACAGGTGAAACTTACTAAGTGCAGAATACAAATGTCTTCATACAATAAGTAAGAAAATGCCATGAAGGGTATGCTAAACAGGTTGATGAAAACAGTTCAGATTGTATATGAAACCAGCATATTTTACCCCTTGATTGCACTAATGTACGCAGCTATGATTTAATAAATAAATAATAAAATGGTAAAAAAAATTGATGAAAGTGGTAAGAAAAAATTTTTTTAAGAAAAGAATATACTTATGTTCTTTGAACTTTTATGTAAAATAATTTAATTAATGATCTTTAAAAACTGTTGCGGCACACCTACAATCCCCTCACAGCACAGTGGTTGAAAATCACTGTGAGTGCATATTTAATGTGTAGTCCAAGACAATTCTTACTCTTCAAATATGTAGCAGAGAGAGAGAAAAAAGAAAGACACCCCTGAGTAATAGTCTCTAGAGTTTCTCATTACAGATTTATTTTCTAAGTTCAGTGCCTTTTAGGAAACCTCCTACCTTTCCTAGTATCTATTAACAATCTATTTTTATCTATGTATCTATCTATCTTTTCATCTATAATATACATAGCTATATACGTCTATCTCCCTTCTAAAATCTGTCTTCTATCAATCTTCCATCCGTATAGCCAAAGCAGATATTTCTGCTGGTGGCAATATTTTTTTTCTTAATTTTGGATTAATATAAAGATCATATGATAAGGGTACATGGTCTTTGTCAAGAAAAGTCTGAGTTGTATTTGGACCCTCCCCTCTCATCACTTACAGAAATTGATTCATGCTGGATAAAAGATTTAAATGTAAGACACAAACCAATAAAAAAAACTCTAGAAGAACGTGTTGGGAAAGCTCTTAATGATATAGGCTTGGGAAAAGATTTTGTGAAGACTACCCCATTGACAACCACGGCAACAACAAAAACAAATCAATAGGACCTGAGGAAGCTCTAAAGCTTCTGCACAGATAAGACACATTAAACAAAGCAAATGAACAATCTTCCGAATAGGTGGCAGTATTTTTCAATTCTAGAAAAAAAACCTTTTGTTATATCCTTTCTTCTTGGCCACAATCAAGGTGACCGCTAGGAAATGCCAAACTGTGAATGTGGCATTTGTTTGAAGAGCAGCTAAACTGAGGAGTTAGTAATAGAGAAGAGAATCTGAGTAACACCAATGGGTGAATTATCCAACGTGTTTTAACAACTATGGATCACCAAATGTCTCCTCCTTGGGTTTTTTCTTTTCAGGCACCCATAGCTTTTGAAAATTTGTATAGCTTTGGGATTAAGTGGAAAAGGGCAATGCACATATAACGTGAAGAATGATGTACTTCCTTCCATCTGACCAGTAACTATATGGGATGATGAGAATTAAGACAGATGGCATTTATACAATTTTTTTTTCACATTTCATTGTTGTTATCTCATAATCCTAAAGAGTAGGCCAAGGGCTACTCTTGAATGTAGAAGCCATTTTTTCTCTTTTCTAGTAAGAAATATTTTAAACTGTATTTGCTAGAAAAAGGCATCTTATCTGTTATTAAAGAAAATTAGAATTCCATCACTTTAATGACAAAAAAATGTTTTTTGTATTATCCAAATACATTTAATATGCTAAGATATTCAGAGACCCTGTGAGCAATATAGATTATCATAAATTACACGAATGAGAAAGAAGAAACACATTGATTTGATGCTTGCCAAAAAGCAATAGATTTATAGGAACTGAGCAATTTGATGCTTAGGCTTATATGTTCACAGTTCATTGTCATTCTGAACAGATAGTTTGTGTGTATCACACAATAAGAATACACAATTATCTTTCCCATGGTGATGATTTTTGACATTTCAATCATGTTAGAATGATGTAGATATATTTTGCCTGATTTTATGGTAATAACAAAAAAACTGCAGGTACAAATATAATGGATTTTATTTTTTACTTGAGACACAGTCTCAGTTTACCTGGGTAGCATGTCATAGCATCATCACAACTCACAGCAACCTCAAACTCCTGGGCGCAAGTGACCCTCTTGCCTCAGCTTCCATAATAGCTGAGACTACACACACCCGCCATGACACCAAGCTAGTTTTTCTATTTCAGTAGATACAGGGTCTCACTTTTGCTCAGGCTGGTCTTGAAGTGATAGAACATTTTAATTTGCATGCATTATGTGATGAATCATAAGCCAAGCTATTGTTTCCTATTACTACATGGGAAATCGGTACTTAAAATCAGCAATGAATTGAAAAAGTATGAACAGCAAAATGTGGAAAGTGGAAATACACTTTTTTTTTGATTAAAAAAGAATTATAAAATAGATAAATCCTGGAAAAAAAATAAAGGGACCACATTTTGTTAATATTCAGCTCTATGAACTTTATAAAGTAAACCGTGTTCTTTAGAAGAAAATACAAGTTTATACTATACATATAATAATTAAAGGAA
This sequence comes from Arctocebus calabarensis, assembly GCA_963573935.1. Taxonomy (NCBI): domain Eukaryota; kingdom Metazoa; phylum Chordata; class Mammalia; order Primates; family Lorisidae; genus Arctocebus; species Arctocebus calabarensis. The sequence continues at coordinate 24,477 of CAUYON010174510.1, read as the reverse complement.
TTATAGAGAGATAAGTTTGTTACCTGACTGCCTCTTTATAGTATCTGTTAGAAAAAACCAAAATGAACTTCAGACAAATAGAAATTTGTTAGATGGTGACTGTGGAGTCATAGAGAATCCAAGGGCAATTATTCAGCCTTAATGAAGTAGGCAGGCAAGGAACTTGATCTACTTCAGGAACCAACGTGATCGTTTTCTCACTTTTATCTTTTCTCTGAGGCCACTGAACTTGTTTTCATTGTTTCCCTTTCTTGTTCTGCGTTTTCGCAGCTCTGTAGTCATCACAGAGTAGTCACATTGTCTCTTAAAGTGCCTGCTATTATTGGTAGCTTTGTGTCTTCTTTTCTAATAACTGGGAATGAGCATTTCTGTGATGTGTGTTTGGTTAGATGGTCTTGTTAGTTAGCCATTCCTGAGATCAAAGCACTTCTAGGAAATTGCGTCCAGTATCCCAGAGCCCACTCGTTAGGATAATAAGAGACTTTGAGAAGGAGGATCATGGGGAGATAAAATGGCAAGGACTTGGCCATGAGCAAAAATTAAATTCTCAGAAACATGAGAAAATAGCTATATATCTGATTCATAAGATTTTATTTTTTATCAGATTAAGATGTATGAATATAAATACATACATGCAAATTGTTATTAAACCATTGAGTTGCATAAGAGATGGGAAACAATGAACATTTATTAAATATAACTGTATGTTTACCTTAATTGAACTGAATTAAATTGGGCAATCATTTATTTAATTTAGTTAGTTTCTTTGTTGTAATCAGTAAGGTGTAAGTTTAAAATTTCACCTGGCTTTTGATCCTGATACAAATCTCTCCTAGATGGTGACTAAAATATATGTGCAGAAAGAAAGAGAAGAATTAACATAAAGATAGTGAGAATGAAGTCTGGTAATCAGCTGATTGCTAAAATCTGCAAGAAATATTTATTGCTTGCCAACATGAATGACGTGGATTGGCATATGCTGTTAGTTTGCTCTGCCTCAACAAACATGATGGTTAGTAAGCATAAATGTACAAATGCTAATTCTTTTTAAACTTTTTTTTTTCTTTTCTTTTCTTTTTTTCTTTTTCCTTTTTTTTTTTTTTATTTGTTTGATACTAGGTCTCCCTCACTCTGTCACCTGAGCTGGAGTGCAGTACAACCCCCGACTCCTGAGCTCAGGCAATCTCCACCTATCAAGTAGCTGGAACTACAGGCACACACACCACACCAGGATAATCTCTGTAGTTTTTGTAGAGATGGGGTCTTCTTGCTCTTGCTCAGCTAGTCTCAAACTCCAGACCTCAAGTGATCCTACTGCGTTGGCCTCTCAAATTGCTAGAATTACAGGTATGAGCCACTGTGTCCAACAAATGTTAATTCTTAAACTTCATTATGTCAATAATTAAGAGTTATAAAGTCTTTATTAAACTGACAACTATTATGGTAGTCCTTGTCTGCACAGATTCTTCATTTTGACAAATCTAGGATGTTTCACCAATTACTTTTTATATTTCTACATCTTCCAAATAGCCATGTGGCAGAAGCACAGATTTCTATTTCAAAATATACAGTTGCTACACAAATCATTTATAGAAAAAAAAAAGAGTTATATTTCCAGGACATACTTTATCTTGTAATTTTTAATTTACATTATATTTTTAGAACATAACAATTGAAGTAGTGAGAGAGTGAAGGGATCCCATCTTGTACCAATACATAATAATTCGGTAGACATTAGGAACTAATGTAGGAACAAAACAGATCAACAAACTTAACTTCCAACTTTGTTTTTTTTGAGAGAATGTGTCGAGCAGCCAAAAAGAATAGAAACTGAAGTAAAGGGCAGGATGCTTTTATCAATTAATAAATAAATACATGGCCGGGCATTGTGGTGGGTGCCTGTAGTCCCAGCTACTTGGGAGGCAGAGGCATTATACTCACTTGAGCCCAGGAATTGGAGGTTGCTGTGAGCTGTGATACCGCAGCACTCTATCCAGGGTGACAGCTTGAGGCTCTGTCTCAAAAAAATAAATAAATAATAAAAAAATGCAAAAACAACAATATAAAGGACAGAATATGTAGAACATAAAGTAGAGAAAACATTTAGAAATCATTGTGTAATTTTTATAAAACTATTTACCCTCCTATAAGAAATGATAGGAACAAAGAAAAATAGATAATACAAGGATTAAGAACAGACCTACAACTATAAATATAAAGGAAAGAGAAAAATAGGACAAAGCTACAAAATTACAATGCTACTATTTTGGAAAAAAATGATAAAAGGGTAGATTTCTAATTACCTGTAAAAGTAAAAAAAAAGATTTCAAATTTTTTTTGGAAGAATGAATGCTATGTTCCTCTTTTTCTAGATTTCCAAAATAACTTTTATGTAATAAGAAAAATGAAAAAAAAATCCTTCATTAAATCTTTGAAAATGAATAGGCATAATCAGTATATTATGAATTTGAAAAACATTTTCTTTGAAAAACTAAAATCTTATGTCTTCACAACATGTTGGCAAAAGGCTTGCTGTCAGGGACATAGGCCAGGGACATTACTTTACAATGCAGTGCCAACAATGGTCTAGGCTGAAAGAAAAGACATTTAAGAAAATATGCAAGTGTGTAAAGTGGGGGTGGTTCATAGGTGCAGAAATATAGTTAGAATGAACAATATTTGTTAGCACAACAAGGTAACTAGCATGAACAATGAGGTTGCATATACTTTAAAACAACTAAAAGAGTAGAATTGGACTGTTCCTAACACAAAGAAATGACAAATGCCTGTGGGATGGATACTCTAACTATAACTTGACCCCATAGTTGGTTGAAAGAGATACCAATTACAACTTAGTGGTAAATTCTATAAAGTACATCATTATCAACTGTATTGCTCTCTTATCCAACCCATTCGGTGGGGCTGAGGAATTATGAGATGTTTCTTAGCCAGTTTTGATTCAGACAATTGCTACAGTGATGGTAGATTCAGTCTCAAGCTTCAAAAAGAGCACTAATAACAGAAAGTTTAAAATGTCCTGGTTCTCCAGGGGTAACTCAGTTTTTTCTTAGTAGAAAGGAAAATGGGAAATAATTGACTCACAATGATAAGGGATTTATTTGAATCTTGAAAAACTTCACATATTTATTTTTCTCTAAGACTATAACTTTTCTTCCAATTAATAAATGTAATTATCTCATCTAAACAGTTTATTGCATCTCTAAATGAAAATATAACATGAAACTTCTTTTTTGCAATGAAAGTTGTAAGCATTTGTTGTAGCAGAGTGGAATTAGTAGGTGCCACCTTCATGCTTCTCTTACATTCAAGAGTACTTTGAGATCATTTTAGAAATGTTACTGTTTTGCTTGAAATAAATTCCCTGCCATTTGATTTGAGGACAAACATATGGTCACATCATTTATAAAATAGTGACCTGTTTTGATCTTCTACTCAAAGGTCATTTAGTTATTTGTTTTGATATCTGTAATTAGCTTTTCCATATGAGGATGGTTAATGTAATTTTTAAAATTGAGAGGGATAAAACAATGTAAATGTAGTGATATATAATGTAACTGAAATATAGTTTAACCCCACTGGGTTGTTTACGCGTTCAAACTACTGTATCAGATACAGTCAGCCTCCGTTTGCTTTTGGTTTTACTAACTGAGCTTCTTCATATTCATGTTTTCTTTCCCTCCAAAATCCATAATTATCTTAGCCCACTGCTAGAATTCTGATGTTCATGCAAAAAATGGAATATATAGCTGCTCTTAAATTTTTAAATTCAAGTTTCTATAACTTGTAAAGAGAAAAAATTTCTCCCTAACATTCGGGTAAAAATTGTACTTTTTGCCTGATGTAAGTCATGCTTGTGAGTACAAATTCACAGCAGCCTTCTTGAATATTTCTAGAGTTTTTGATTTTTGCCTCACTGACAATCCTAGACCATAAAGGCTCAGAGTTTAGTCATGAATCTAGGATAAAAAAATTGTCATACCACAGTCTGCCTCAATTCTCCTTGGGTCAATTACTGGGACAATGTTCATAAAGAAGGATGGATTGGTTCAGACAAAACCCGATATAACTCATCCTGAATGTAATATCATTTGTGTCTTTTTTCTTTATTCTCACACCTAGAACAAGTTGATGTAAGCTCAGTGACGTCTTGCCTAAATTTTTTCCCCACATTCAGGGATGAAAGAGTTCAATGTAGCCTTTGGACCAGACAGGATAACTGACGCAACGTCATTTTAGACTCCAGTTAACATCAGATTAGTGGGCAAATTAGGGGGTTACTGTACCAGCCGAGATTCTGAATCTCAGTAGGAAATCAAATTACTGCTCAGCAGTGGAGATCAAAAGCAGTATGTCTATAACCCAAGACAACTGGAGTGCTTTGGGCTTCTGCCACATAAATTTAGAATATATTCAAGCCACCCATTCATATCTAAGGAAATAAACACTAAATTTAATCAGTGAGCTCTTTAAGATGGTAATTTCCCCAAACCATTTACTACCCGATTGCTTACTCTGAGCACAGGGCCACACTTGGTTGGGCAGAGTGACTAAGTGACACTAATTAGCTCATTGCACGTGCCCTCTTACACCACAATATCATGGGCAATTCTGTTTCCTGAGTGTCTCAGTTAATAAATAACTGGTTTCTTGTCCTGTTAGGAATGATTGTGAGAATACTTAATGAGTATCCTCTGATGTTATTATAAGGTCCTCCCAAAGAATAAGTCTCTCTTTGATGTGTTAGCTTAGGATCTCTTTTAAGTGTTAAATTGATTGAGGGAAAATCCTTTTTGTGTCATAGTAACTCAATTAATCCTCCTCATTATAGAATTTGGTTTTGGTTACATAATAGCTACTACTTTAATATGCTGTCCAAGTGGTTTGGACTGAATTATTCCATAATGATTTAGTCATATCTGGTGATTCCAGTATAAAAGTCACCTGATTATCCACATGTACCACCTATTATGCAAATCAAGTCTATCTTACTTCTGGTGCCTAAATTCAGCTAATTTGGATTAAATTGCTTGGGTTTTCATATCTCATTAATATTTGGTGTGACATTTTGATGAACATAGCATTCCACATTCACCCATGAACTATACTATACTTTTTGAGGATGGTAGGCTCCTTATCAACATATTTATAGCCTCTCCTTTCTTTTTTCAATTAATTATGATGTTTGGTCCTTCACTATGGTTATTGTCAGCCCATGAAAAAACTTTTTTATGTATTTATTTATTATTCTGAATAACAACACCAGTGAACTCACCTCCATGCCGGCCCCAAAATAGAACATTGACGTTAACTGGCATTCACTATTTGTTTTTTGCCTCTTCTAAACCCCCAACTAGTGTGCATTTCTGTGTTACAGTAAAAGTTTTCTGATCTTCTTGCCATTACAGATTTTTGCCATTATGACTTTATTAAATATGAATAATCTCTGAGTACAGGGTTTATTGAGCCCATAAATAAATACAATTAGAGATAACTCAAACTGTGAATGTTTGGAACTGAATCCATAATTTCTGGTAAGTTTAGCCATACGAATGAATTAATTCAGACTAAAGTAAAATTTTATTCATTTCTCCCTGGTTTTAGTGCTTTCAGAAATATTTTCAATATATAATTCCCCGCATCTAGCTGAAGTATGTTAAGCACAATTTTAATTATTATTTATTATTATTATTTGTAGATAAGCCTCTGCTTTAAAAGCACCTCAGAGAACACGTAAAGAGCTAATTCTAATTATATGACTACAGGAAGTGAGGGTGATAGTCCTGGGATGTGAAGATAATTGCTGTTCCCTTGCAGAAGAACTATTTCTTACAATATCATTCCAGGATCTTTAGGCAATGCGGGAACAATTTTATTGGACAGGTGAGGATTAGATTAATCCAGTGCTTTGCAAGCTTAATGAGGTTTTAGAGTCGAAATATGACAAACTCAACAGAGTAATCTCACATACGACAACTCGACTCCTCAGAGAGGAGGAGTTAACACTTTCCCAGTTAATGCTCTACATCCCAGTTAGTGGATTTGGCGGACTAAAGATTGTAGTTCAGGATCCATAGAACAGACTATCCCTAAAATTTAGTAACTTTTGAAGATTTTAATGTTTTAAAAATCTTCATATTCATTTTTTCTGAACATGGCTTGATAAAAGAATTTAAACCCTCTTGCTTCTCATTTCTTTTTGAAAATGTTCAAGTGCAGGTTAAAATGGCAAAATCAATGTCTGACATTTTCCTAACGCCAGGACCCTTATAAACATCTACTAGAGTAGGTACTCAGTCAAAAACATTTCCTGAAAAGACACGTCTTTGTAGGTGGTCATAGGTGGCCATCTGAATTATCACTTGGTGCCAATAACTCACTGGGCAATGGTAACCTCAGAGCCTTCAAATCAAATAAGGTAAATGGGCTATCACAGCTCCAGAGTCCTAGAATGACTGCTGCCTGCCTCTCGTTTACCTGTTAACTTGCCTTAGTGATTTGTAGATGCCATGAACAGTATCTGTTCTACATGGTTGAAGCAAAACGGATCTATTATGTGATTTTAGGTCCACTAGTTTATTCGTAGAAGTGGAAAAGGCTCTAATTTGAAAATATCCTGAAAATCTCTGTACCCAGAAGCATGGATACTTAGTATAGTCCATGAGTAATTGCAATTTACAGGGTGTCCACTTAAGGACACCAATTATGGACCCCCTGTACTGTCTGTACAGCCAAATAGATGCTCATTTCTAAGTGAAATTAAGATCAGAGGCATAGGAATTATATTCATTGTATCCTATTTATTTTTAACTATGTATTTAAGGTTTATTTTTAAGTTTAAGTTGCCTAATTTGTTTGGAGATATTTCTGCTTGCAAATATCTTATGTCATGAGGTTGAAATTCTGTTTATAATTTATCCACACAAGATACAAAAACATTTTAATATTTTCCTAGAAGCTCTATGAAAGACTTAAATGAAAGACCAAAGGAAAGTTAAACATAATTTGTAAAGGTCATGTGTTTCAAGTAATATATCAACAAATACTAAAAATATTGTTATAACAGATTTCATTTCTTTTATTCTACTTTAAATACTAATAACACATTATTATTATTTGATGACCCCACAAAAGAGACTACTTTTTCTAAATCATTCTTTTTAAGGTAAAATATCCCAATTTTATTGCAATAAAGTTCAAAGGCACATAAAAGTTAAAAGAATTGCTTGTGCTACCATAGTTTCTTATCTAATTTCAAAATTGGGTAATATTTTGCCACATATGCCAAAAATGTAGATAATGAAAATATATTACAAATAGCATGATGCTTCCTTGTTAAATAGCTTAGAGGAACTTTTCTAAGAACAAGAACATTCTCTGACTTAAACAAAATAGAATATGATCAATCAGTGTAACTCTTTTGTCTATTTTTTTCTATAAAAATCCTTCCTCCCTCCTCCTCAACCTTTTTTTTTTTTTAGATGAGAATAGCTTTATTTTTTTTAATCAAATCATAGCTGTGTACAATAATTCAATCATGGGGTACACAAGAAGACGGGAAAAGGGAGAGGGAGGGAGGGGGGAGAGAGGATAAAGGGTGAGATCACACTTTGTGGTCCATATTTGAAGGGTCAGGAGAAAACTTCTAAATATGGATCAAAAATGTTTCACATAGTAAATGAGAAAGTCTCACGAATGTTATGTCAATCAGGTTGATGAAAATATCTCAGATTGTATGTGAAAACCACACACTGTACTCCTCAACCTTTTTAAAAATAACTTTGATGTCTTGAAAAGATTGGAACAGTTTTGCAATAGAATATCTCCCATTGTAGTGGTTTCTTTGATTCTTTCTACATTCATTAGCTGAGATTCCTTTATAAAGAATAACTTTCTTCATCAACAAAGGTGGTCATTTTTTCTAAAAATGCTGGTGAAATGATTATTTTATTTTCTTTTACACATCAATTTTTCAAAGCAAAAGACTGGTGAACTAGACTGTCATTCTCTTTCCAACTTTTCCACTTTTGACTCAGTATTTTTATTTAGAATGCTTTAAAATCACTTACACTTATATTTTTAATGTTCAAATTTATGCTGATTCCTGGGTGTGTTTAACACTTTCGTCATCCTCTCCTCTGTCTCATTCGTAGAAAGTTTGCTTTCTTCGTAACATAATCAATGCTTTAAACACATTTTGGAGATGTCCTATTCTATATCCATTATCAATCATTTTTCTATTGGTTCATTTTGGGGAGAAATGGTATTCCCAGAGGAAAATACAAATCATAGAATTTTTCATTATTGTTATGTTGCATTATTTTTAAGTTTTTTCAGTGGAAAGGGCTGGAAACACAGTGTTGAAAAAGGGAAACCAAATGAGCTCATGTAAGTATTTTCACGCCAAAATTATCATTGTAGGAAATTACCTTTATTTCCCAAACTATATCTTTTTGTTTTTCACTCATACTTAAAGATCTTTGCTCTTAATACACTAAATAAGTGTGTATCTGTGTATTAATCAGTATATTATTTTAAAAACAGCAATACCAATACTATCATAATTAATAATATTCCTTTAAGATTTAAACGAAATCTGCTAAGGATCCACAAGAAGCATTCTGTGATGCTCAATTAATCAAAACAAAAAGTTTGCTTTGTGTTGTCAGGTAGGTTCATGCATAACAATTTATTTTCTGCTTCTAGGTTTACTTTTCCCTTCCAATTTTTTTTAACAAGTGAACAATTTATTAAGAATTAAACAAAGGTATGATGAGATACAGTACAAACAAGACACTCAAGATAGGTATAATAGTACTACTCACACAAAAACTTAAATTTCACCTCAAAAAAATCAAAAAAGAGAAAGCAGTTTCACTGTTATAAGATAAGATACTTCATGCAAAATGTTAACTCTGCCCCCCCGCAAAGCCCAATCTCCCAACAAACAAAAAACTTTCTGGGAATACTGCTATGCTAACATATTAACCACAGTATAATCATTCATAGGAAAACTGTAATTAAGCAATGAATTGAATTAAATAACAAAGTTCAAACTGTTATAAACTCATAGACCACAATGATGTTACAAAACAAGCAATTCCAGAAATCTTATAAACAATAAAGGAAATATTTCAATATCATTCTACTTGATCTGGATACACCCGATATTGAAATTGGAGAAAATATATTGTTATAAAGAGAAATTACAAACATGTTTCACTTATAGATGAGGATGCAATATCCTAAATAACATATTGACAAGTTGAATTACAAAATTAATATTTAAGTAATATACTTTAGTCAGAATTGAATCCAATTTATCTGAAAGTTAGTCACTATTTTCTTTTTTTTTTTGGTTTTCTTTCCCTTGCCCCCTCCCTCCTTCTCTGTCTGCTCTCTCCTTCCCCCATGCCCCACTGTGTCATTCATTATCATTAATTGTCCTCAAATCAAAGTTGAATACATAGGATTCATGCTTCTCCATTCCTGTGATGTTTCACTACGAATAATATGTTCCACCTCCATCTAAGTTACTACAAATGCAGCAAAGTCTCCATTATTTTTGATAGCTGAGTAATATTCCATTGTATACATATACCATAGCTTACCAATCCACTCCTGGGTTGAAGGACATTTAGGCTGTTTCCACACTTTAGCAATTGTAAATTGGGCAGCGATAATGCAGCCATCATTGTTGTTTGGCAGGCCCAGGCTGGATTCAAACTCACCAGCTCAGGTGTACATGGCTAGTGCCTTAGCCGCTTGAGCCACAGGCGCTGAGCCATTAAATGTCAATGTTAATAGAATTTACTCCTCATACCTACTGTGAGGATTATAGGAGATAATGTACATGAAAGTGACTGGAACAGAACAGATCTTGGATCTAGGGATCCAAGAACTCTTATCCAGCCCTCTAAGGAAATATTCACCTCAGTCACTAAAGGGGACTCTGGGTCACTTTTTTCTTTTCTTTTTTTTTTTTTTTTTTTTACAGTTTTTGGCTAGGGCTGGGTTTGAACCCGCCACCTCCGCACCTCCAGCACATGGGGCCAGTGCTCTACTCCTTTGAGCCACAGGCGCCACCCTTCTTTTTTTTTTTTTTTTTGAGACAGAGCCTCAAGCTATCACCCTGGATGGAGTACAGTGACATCACAGCTCACAGCAACCTCCAATTCCTTGGCTCAAGCGAGTCTCTTGCCTCCGCCTCCCAAGTAGCTGGGACTACAGGTGCCCGCCACAACGCTTGGCCATTTTTTGGTTGCAGCCATCGTTGTTTGGTGGGCCCAGGCTGGATTCCAACCTCCAGCTCAGTTGTACGTGGCTGGCGCCTTAGCTCGTTGAGCCACAGGCGCTGAGCCCACCCTTTTTTTTTTTTTTTTTGAGACAGAGACTCACTACTTCACCCTCGGTGGAGTGACGAGTGTCACAGCTCATAGAAACCTCAAACTCCTGGGCTTAAGAGATTCTCTTGCCTCAGCCTCCCAAGTAGGTGGGACTACAGGCGGCCACCACAATGCCCAGCTATTTTTTTTGTTGTTGTAGTTGTCATTGTTGTTTAGCAGGTCTGGGCTGGGTTGGAACCTGCTAGCCCCAGCGTATGTGTCCAGCACCCTAACCACTGAGCTATGGGTGCTGAGCCTGGGTCACACTCCTTTAAATGAACCTCCAGAAGCAGAAGGTGGCAGGCTCCTCTCTGCAAGCCAGAAACACGCCTGCTGGGAAACACGCCTACTCAGGAAACTTGGCTCCATGCTAAACTCTGGGAGAGGATGTTTTCTCTGAGTCACTATAATCTCCCACAGTTGCAAAATGGTCTGGCAAAAGTCCTTCGAGGGCTTTTACTGCTTACTGAGTAACATCCAAAGTCCTTACCAGAGTACGCATTCTTCTTCCATCTGGCCCCAACCTACCTCTTCAGCCTAAACCCCCTTCATCCTTTTTACTGCAGCCACGCGGAACCAGTCACGATCTGGCCTCTGCAACTTGGCTCTAGTGCCCCTTCTCTTTGACAGCTTTCCTAAATCACAACCTTCTCCAACCCTCCTGCTATTTCAATGACTCAAACACCTGAACCCCTCCCACCCAGCTCACACACCACACAGTATGTCCATCTATCTTGCATTAAATTGATTTATACATGTGCATCTTATCTCTTCAATAAATTAGAAACTCCACAAGAGGCCAGTAGGTCATTTGCTCAGGGTAACACAGTGATTAAGTGGCAAAGATGGGATTCTAACTCCGGCACACTGTTCCAGAGAGTTATTGCTTTTTTTGAGAGAGAGAGTCTCAAGCTGTTGCCCTGAGTAGAGTACTATGGAGTCACAGCTCATAGCAACCTCAAACTCTTGGGCTCAAGCGATTCTCTTGTCTTAGACTCCCAAGTAGCTGGGACTACAGATGCCTGCCACAACGCCCGGCTATTTTTTGGTTGTAGTTGTCATTGTTTGGTGGGCCCAGCTGGATTCGAACCCACCAACTCCGGTGTATGTGCTAGCCTCTTGAGCCACAGGCACCAAGCTGAGTTCTTTCTCTTAACTGAGAGAATCTGTACTCTATACAATACCCTTTCATCTGCCATAGAACTTGTGAACAGTGCCATTCAACAGTTTGTAAAATAAATAATTTAAAAAATCATGGATCTAATAGGCACCTCTTGAACCTACACTGATCTATGAATTACTGGGAGCCAGCAACTCAGTCTCACTACTACGAGTTAGAATGCCTGGATGTGGATGTAATTAGGAGCAATTTCAGAATCATAACTACTCCATTTTGTCTCTTGATCTGTAATACATTCAAGGACCTACTCCTAGCTTCTCAGGGGGAAAAACATGATTACTTACTGCAGCCTAGGAGCTGTGTGTTTTTCTGAGACTCCCAGCTCACATCTTCACTATGAAATGAGAGAGATGGACTGGATGGTGTCTAGGGGCCCCTCTTTCAATTTTCTGCTTTATTTTATTTATTTATTTATTTTGCAGTTTTTGGCTGAGGCCGGGTTCGAACCTGCCACCTCCAGTAAATGGGGCTGGCAGCCTACTCCTTGAGCCACAGGCTCCCGCCCCTCTCCTTCAATTTTCTTTCCTTTTTTTTTTTTGAGACAGAGCCTCAAGCTGTCACCCCGGATAGAGCGCTGTGACATCACAGCTCACAGCAACCTCCAATTCCTGGGCTCGAGCAAGTCTCCTGCCTCTGCCTCCCAAGTAGCTGGGACTACAGGCGCCCGCCACAACGCCCGGCCATTTTTTTTGTTTCTTTGTTTGCAGCCGTCATTGTTGTTTGGCGGGCCCAGGCTGGATTCGAACCCACCAGCTCAGGTGTACGTGGCTGGCGCCTTAGCCCGTTGAGCCACAGGCGCCGAGCCTCCTTCAATTTTCAACTGATGATTCTGCGAATATATGGAATTAGAGCCAATGCCTCTGTTAGAAGACTTTGGGTCTCAGCTCTGTCACTGTTACAGTGACCTTACCCGTTAGTTAACCCAACTCTCATCTTCTCCATCTGTAAAACTTGATGCATTCATTCCAAAAAAAATTGACCTAGGGTGAGCTACGTCCCAAGGCTCTGGTTTGGCTCCAGCACGCGTTCGCTGGGAGGCTGGGTGTAAGTCACTGGCTGGCCGGGCCCACTGCTTTGCCTTCCAGAGAAAAGTACCCACCTCCCTAAAATGAGCCAGGGCACTGAAGACCGAAGACCGGGAGCGCGCGGCCCACATCACGTGGCGGCCGCGGGTCCGCGCGCCCGCTCCTTGGGGCGCGCGGGGGCGGAGCGGGGGCGGGGCCTGGCGCGCGCGGCCCCGCGGGTGACAGAGCGGGCGGGAAGGGGCGGGGCCTCAGGCGGGGCCGCCGGGGGCGGGAGGGAGGGGAGGAGTGGAGATGGCGGCGGCGGCTCAGGGGGGCGGGGGCGGGGAGCCCCGGGGAGCCGATGGGGTCGGCCTGGGGGTCTCGGGGGAAGTAGAGATGGTGAAGGGGCAGCCGTTCGACGTGGGACCGCGCTACACGCAGCTGCAGTACATCGGCGAGGGCGCCTACGGCATGGTCAGGTGAGGGGGCGTTCCAGAGGAGGGGGTTACTTAGGGGAAGGGCGCTTCGAGGGAGAGGGGGCTTCGAGGGAGAGGGGGGAGAGGTGCTGAGTGCTTTCTGGGACGTGGAGACTCTGAGAATCCTAAAGAGGCAGGGGACTCTGGAGGCTCAGGAGCGTCTCAGGAAGACTTTGGTGCTTTCTGGGGTAGGGGACTTGGAGACTTTGAACCAATCCTTCTATAATGAAGGAAGGGGCATCTGAGTGGATATGGGGGAGCTGTGGGGACCTGAGGGACCCGAGAGTCACGGGGTGAGGCACAGGTAATAAGTGTCCTCCGGGATGTGATATCTTTAGGGAAGAAGGGGGCAAGGGACCTTTTCTGGGGGAGAGGGTATGTTGGATTCCCCCAGTGAGGTTGTGTCCAGGGAGTTGCGGAGAGAAGAGCAGAGCTCGGGGTGGAGCAGGGCTTTGGGCCTCTTGGGAGAGGCCCAGTAAGAGATGAGGGGGCCAGGAGTGCCTATCTACATCTTCTGGGAGGGTTCAGTGCGTTCTCCCGGCTCCTCTGTGTGCTCTGGGCCTCTGCTTCTCCAGGATAGCCAACTGCCTGCTCACTCCGAGGACCGCCCCCACACCCATCCATTCTCTTCATCCTTCCTGTTAGTGCCTCCTTTCTGCATTTGCTTTATCCTCATCCACACACCTCCACCCCCTGGGCCAGTCTTGGGTTGAAGGAGCCTTTCCTGTGTAGGGCAGAGGAGGGGTCAGGACGACTGGAATGGAAGGGGATTGAGGAGAAGGGAAGTCAGTGAGTGGTAGGCTCTTCCTCTGTTTATGAAGTCAGTGAAGGGCCGCCTGGCTGGTCCCCAGCTTTCTCCCTAGAGATCCCAGGCTTCACAGCAGGAAGGAACCAGCATTGTTTATAACTTAGCCAAAGCTTTCTCCTGCTCCCTCCCTTCCCTGCCAAGGCCTGGGTGGGGCCACCATACTTGACTCCCCTTTTGTAAGGCCATACCAGCACCGCCTCTCTGGCTCTCTCAGCTCAGCTTATGACCATGTGCGCAAGACTCGAGTAGCCATCAAGAAGATCAGCCCCTTCGAGCATCAGACCTACTGCCAGCGCACACTACGGGAGATCCAGATCTTATTGCGATTCCGTCATGAGAATGTCATTGGTATCAGAGACATTCTGCGGGCACCCACCCTGGAAGCTATGAGGGATGTGTATCCTTCACCTTAGCCAGAAGGCTGGCCAGGCACAGCTTCAGAGCTGGGCTGGGGAGCTGTCTTTCTTTCTGTTTCCATCTTCCCTGCCACCCCCCAAAACAAATCCAGTAAAAGAAACTTTGCAGCATAGGGGAGGCCTCAGGTGAATCCAGGCTTAATGACTTTGGGAGAGTTGGTTCTCTGCTCTCTGCCTCAGTGGGGGATTGGGCAAGATGGTCTCTATGGGAGCTTTGTCTTCTGACATTTGTAGTTCTGTGACATGATCTAGCCTCTGCCCACAATCGGTTCTTGCTTAACAAACTGATGATTCTTTCCTCTCTGAGTCCCCAGTCTGAAATGAAGGCAGGGAAAAAGAAAAGTACCTTTTCTTGAGGGCTTATTATGTGTTAGGTGCCATTTGTGTCAAATGCTTTGACATATTTTTCCTTCCTCCTAACTGCCCTATGAGATGGGCCTCATCAGCTCCATTTCAAAGACGAAGAAACTGAGGCCCTGAAGCCTAAAGTCAAGTGTTTCTGCTGCTGCCTGTTTCCCTCCCCCAAGATAGGAATATGTCCTTTCTCTGGGACGTCTTGCTCAGAGCCCCACCTAATCACCTGTAGACTTGAACCTTGCCCAGGGTGGGACAGCCCGGGCTTTGCTGCTTTCTCTTGATACTGCTTTTGTAGTTTATTATCCACTCCTGCTCAACTCTGTTGTTAGCAGCTTATAACACTCATCGCCTCTTCCCTACCCCAGCCACCCCTGCCAGTCCCAGGGGCAGCACCCAAGGTGGAGGCACCCAAGAGTAGCGATTGGTGCTACAGAATCTGCAGCTCCCACCACAACCTGGACAGAAAATCTCCATACTCACCCCCCAACTGGCCATGTGACCTTAAGCAAGTCACTGCATCTTGTTGCTCCCCATCTATAAAACAGCAAGTTTCGTCAAGATGTTCCTTAAAACCCTTTTTAAGACTGATTCTAAAAGACAGTCCTGCTGGGTCTGTGGCTCACGAGTGTAATCCTGACACTCTAGGAGGCGAGGTGGGTGGATCACCCAAGCTCAGGAGTTCCAGACCAGCAAAAGCAAGAGTGAGACCCAGTCTCCACTAAAAATAGAAAAGCTAGCCAGGCGTTGTAATGGATACCTGTAGTCCCAGCTACTCCGGAGGCTGACTAGAGGATCACTTGAGCCCAACCAAGAGTTTGTTGTGAGCTATGATGATGCCATGGCACTCTACCCAGGGCAACAGAGTGAGATGCTGTCTCAAAAAAAAAAAAAAGGTAAATAAAAGACGATCCTGACTTATTCTTCCAGAGACAAGCCAAATGGCATTTATTTATTTATTTATGTTTAATCTTTGTTTTATCTTCAAATATGAAAAGACTCTTACTCCCCCATCTCCTGAGGTATGGCCAAGCATTCTTCCTTGAGTAGGAGTGTGCAGTTGGGAATGTCTCCTTATTTTTCTTGTGCAAACCATCCCCATAAGGCAGGCACTTTATTTTTAAGCAAACATTAATTGCTTGCCAGATGGTGTTCATGCATTATCTCATTTAACTCCCTCCACAACCATGTGACTCAGGCATTTATATTTGCAATAATAGTTCATGTTTGCTGAGCACACAGAACGTGCCAAGCACTGGGCTAGCAACTTAAACATGGGTCACCTCATCTAGTCTTCACAAGTACCCTCTGAAGAACAATTATTTACCCTGCTTCCCAGATGACATCAAGGCATATACAAGTTGAGGTCACAAAGCCAGTGAGTAGTAGAATGGGAATTTGAGACACTAGCAGATTCACTCCTGAGCTTCTGCTTTTAACTGTCAAGTTTTCCTGTTTCCTATCATTTATTATTCCCATCTCCCCAGTAGGGAAACTGAGACCATAGAATGAAGTGCCTTGCTGCAGGCCTCCAGCTGAGATGCAACAGAGGCTCTGAATCTTGCTGCTGAGCATGGCCCTTGCCCAGCTCATGATATAGGTTGGCCAGAGGGGATGTGCAGCCTAGTTGCCAGGGCCCGTTTTCCTTAACTGAGTGCCACCTGCTACCCCCTATGTGGGGGTCTCCGGAGCCATGTTCAGCTACATTGTGCAGGACCTGATGGAGACAGACCTATACAAGTTACTCAAAAGCCAGCAGCTGAGCAACGATCACATCTGCTACTTCCTCTACCAGATCCTGCGGGGCCTCAAGTATATCCACTCAGCCAATGTGCTCCACCGAGATCTAAAGCCCTCTAACCTGCTCATCAACACCACCTGCGACCTTAAGGTCAGAGGTTGGGCACTTGTCCTCTCTTCCTCTAGGGGCTTCCAGGTGACTAGACCAGTAGGAGCCTCAGGCAGGTGAACAATGCAAGCAAGGGGAACAGTGTGGGCAAAAACAAGGCAGTGTGACCACCTGGGCCATGGAAACCTTAAGCCAGGAGCTCAGCAGCCTGGGTCTGATTCCAGATCTGTGATTTCGGCCTGGCCCGGATTGCTGATCCTGAGCATGACCACACTGGCTTTCTGACTGAGTATGTGGCTACACGCTGGTACCGAGCCCCAGAGATCATGCTGAACTCCAAGGTAGGAGAGCTCCCCACGCCTGAAAGGAAGGTGGGAGCCAGGTCTCAGGAAGCTCTGAAGCTACCTCTGAGCTACACACTAACCCCCATGATGTAGTAGGTTCACCTTGGGGGGCTTGTCTTTTCCCTCTGGCCCTTGGGCTCTGGAGGGAAGCTGAGCATTGGGTCCTCTAGGCCTCTGCCTTATGCCTATCTGGCTGCTGTTGGATCTAGTTTGGAGCTGGTGGCTTGGCCCAGATAATAGGATCCTGTTCAGGCTGGCCTAGGAGCCCACCACTTTCTCTTCCACCTAGGGCTACACCAAGTCCATCGATATCTGGTCTGTGGGCTGCATTCTGGCTGAGATGCTCTCCAACCGGCCCATCTTCCCCGGCAAACACTACCTGGATCAGCTTAACCACATTCTGGGTGAGGGGGCCTGGCCAGCTGGGGTGGAGGGCATTAGCTTATCTGAGATGAGATTTCTTAAGTGTCAGAATTAGGGGTACCACCACATGTGGCCCCTCTAGCATCCCATAGCATTTGGTGAGGTATAGGTACTATATTGGATAGATGGGAAAAGCAAGGCTAAGCCCCCCACCTAAGGAAGCACTAGAGGCAGTATTTGAGCTAGGTCTGCCTGAATCCACCCCCCTCACTCTTACTGTGAGAGACAGGAATGAGTTGCTGATCTGGAAGCTCTTGTTCCAGCCTCCTTACCTGTCCTATTCCCAGAAGGAGGAGGAGATCTTTGACCAAGTCACCCTCTTATCCACAGGCATTCTAGGCTCCCCATCCCAAGACGACCTGAATTGTATCATCAACATGAAGGCCCGAAACTACCTACAGTCTCTGCCCTCCAAGACCAAGGTGGCCTGGGCCAAACTTTTTCCCAAGTCAGACCCCAAAGGTGATTGAGACAAGGGGTCTCGTATGGGATAAACACTAGGTGGAGAGAAGGGTGCATGAGCCCAGCAGCTGCCTGAGGAGACAGGCCTTTGGGCATAGAGAAGCAAAACAATGTTTTTAGAAGCTCCTCTGGCCTTCCCTTTGACCCTGGCTCCTGTCCTCCCTTAGCCCTTGACCTACTGGACCGGATGTTAACTTTTAACCCCAACAAACGGATCACAGTGGAGGAAGCACTGGCTCACCCCTACCTAGAGCAGTACTACGATCCAACAGATGAGGTGGGCCAGCCCCCAGCAGCTGGGCGTGGGAGAGCAGCCTTGCCCAAATGCCTAGCTTAGACCTCACTGTCTTGGCCACCCCAGCCAGTCGCCGAGGAGCCCTTCACCTTTGACATGGAGCTGGATGATCTACCTAAGGAGCGGCTGAAGGAGCTCATCTTCCAGGAGACAGCCCGCTTCCAACCTGGGGGGCTGGAGGCCCCCTAACTTAGATGGCCTGCCCTCTGGACCTGGTGAGTTCACTGCCTACACACAGACTTACCTGACACCATTGTCCCAAACATGCTTCTTTGCAGTCACAAGTTTGTGCTACACCTATAAACCACGTGTGTGATAGCAACAGAACCCCCCAGGGCTCACCCAGGCTCAGAGTCATGGTCACCCAGTCCTCCATCCCCAAACATTTCCTAGATGTCAATACCCTGCACCCTCCAGCCCCAGTAGCCATTCCTGAACCCCAGAGATCACTGAGGGTCCCGTCATCCATCTAAGGAGCATAGCCAGCCTTTGGCTCTCTTAGTGTGGGCAGAGAGGTAGGTAGAACCATCTTGACCCAGGTGCCAGGCCTTCTCCCACTGGCTGCTCAGGTCATCAGTTTACACAGCTGTGAGGAACCCCACTGGGTCCGCCCCCACCCATACTGCCCTCCTGCCCTCCTGCCCTCCTCCAGTCTCTTCCTATATTTGCCTAGCTGCAATCTGGTAGAAAAAAGAAACGCCTAGGCTCAAATTCCAGTTCTGCCACTGAATATCACTGTGTGATATTGTGCAAACACTTCACCTCTCTACGTCTCCGTTTCCTGGAGACAGTTCTAGTAATGAGAACAAGTATTGATAGGACTCTAAGCATTGTTCTAAGAGGTTTATGCATATTAATTCATTTAATCTTTATAGCATTACCTTGAGATAGGTACTGTATGTCCACTGGCTGGGTACAGTGGCTCACACCTGTAATCCCAGCATTTTGGGAGGCCAGGGCTGGTGGATTGCCTGAGCTCACAGGTTCAAGACCTGCCTGAGTCAGAGCGAGACTCCGTCTCTAAAAATAGTCAGGTTGTGGTGGGTGCGTGTAGTCCCAGCTACTCGGGAGGCTGAGACAAGAAAATTGCATGAGTCCAAGAGTTTGAGGTTGCTGTGAGCTATGACGCCATGGCACTTCTGAGGGCAACAAAGTGAGACTCTGTCTCAAAAAAAAAAAAAAAAAATGATTAACCAGGTGTGCTGGTACATGCCTATAGTTCCAGCTACTTGGGATGTTGGAGTAGGAGGATCACTTGAGCCCAGGAGTTTGAGGTTGCTGTGAGCTATGATAATGCCACTGCACTCTAGCCTGGTCAGCAGAGCAAGACCCATTCCTAAGAAAGAAAAAAAAATATGTATGTAAGGAGAACAAGCATTGTTCTATATATATATTATATATATTGTATATTATAAATATATAAGTATATAATTATCTTCATTTACAGATAAGGAAACTGAGATATATCCTACCCAGCTGTGAGGATGAAATGAGAGATGTTGAGGTCAGGGCTCTATCAAGTCTTCTTATGGGTCCTAACAATTCCTTCCCTGCTTGTCTTTTCTTTTAGGCCCTGCCTCCTGCCTACCCTTTTCCTGCCAGACTGTTAGAAATGGACACTGTGCCCAGCCCAGGCCAGGGCAGAGGGTGGACCTGGCCACCTTTTTTCCCTTTGTTTAGGCCTCCTGCTTTAGGCAGGCCAAAGTGTCCCTCACTTCTCTTCCCCTAGGGCCCAAGCGGCTCAAGTGGCCCCAAAGCGAATCTCCCTGTGCTGCTTTGCCTCCGCCTACCCCAGCTATCCCAGTCTCTGGTAGTTCTGGGATGGAAGGGCTCTGGCTGCCCCAGGACCCACTGTGGGGTGGGGACACTTGAGTAGGAATGCAGGGAAAGCCCTGCTTTACTCATCTCATTAAAACCCACCTCATTTCCTCAAAGAAACATTCCTAAGTCTCAAGGGCTAGTATCCCTGAGGAATAGGGCCAGACCCAAACCCCCTCTCCTCAAAGCTGCCACATTTAACACCCTTGCTGCTTCTGTGTGTGGGTGAGCGGAAGTGAAGCTGGGGGCACATGGAGCACCCAGCGCCCCCTGCCCACCTCCCCGTGCCTGTATCTAATATATAAATATAGAGATGTGTATATGGACGGCCTTGGCTCTTTCTGTGGGTTCGCCGATACCCCATCCCTAACTAGTGCTGCTTTGAGAACTGACTTCTGCAGTCCAGCTGCTGCCCAGCTTTGGCTGGTTGTGACCCTGGTGCTGTTAGGCTCCTAGCCGGTTAAGGGTTGAGGATGGGAGCAAAAGAAGCTCCAGTTTCTTGGAAAGGGTGGGGTGGGGTCAGTTTCTCCCTTAGTCACTGTCCTCTCCCCTTTCTCATGGCTTCCTGTCTAACTGGCTGGGGGTGATTCGGGGGTGATTCAGGGTACCCTACACACCCCCAGATTCTCTGAAATAGCAAGAGGTAGGCTTGTGTTGTATACCCTTACCACAAGGGCATGGGGAAGGCCATAACAGACTTGGTGGTGGGGGACTTCTTTCCTGCCATGTGGCCCAGGATAGAGGGATTCTGGGGTCTGTGAAGGGCCTGGGGATGTGAGGGCCAGGGCTGCCTGCCTCTTCTGCTTCTGTCCTCCCTCCAGCTGAGCCCTGCAGTCTGGCATCTGGCCAGCAGCAGGCTCAGCAGGTCCCAGGGGCGTGGTGATGGCTGGTGGAAGATCCGCCCCATACCAGCTAGGCAGGCAGTGAGGAGTATAGTCCTCCTTGGGGACGGCTGAGCTTGTAGCTACAGGAGCCAAAGGAGTGCAGCCATGAGCCCCCTGCTGTACTATGCCTTGCCTGCCCTGGGTGGCTATGTCATGCTGTCCATCTTCTTCCTGCGCCGGCCTCACCTTCTGCATAAGCCCTGGGCTCCAACCTATCGTGTCTGCCTGGGGACCCACCGAGGAGGTGAGCCGGGTGAGGGTGGGAGGGGAGGGTTTGGCAGTGATGGGGTGGAGTGAGGCCAAGGTGGACAGCAAAGAGGGGTTGGTCCACAGACAGGATGCCAGAAACAGGGCGAGGACCAAAGCAGTAGAGCCAGGTGACAGGCCAGGGGATTGATGGGGAGGGAGA
Source organism: Arctocebus calabarensis (assembly GCA_963573935.1). NCBI lineage: Eukaryota > Metazoa > Chordata > Mammalia > Primates > Lorisidae > Arctocebus > Arctocebus calabarensis. Next base: position 3,352 of record CAUYON010174510.1, on the reverse strand, counting down.
GTCTGGCTAAACCAGCACTTACAGGGAAGAGGAGGCCAGAAGGAGAGCAGAAAGAGGAAGCATGGGTGACTAGGCCAGGCCAGGCCCTGGGGTCACCCTAGCTACCCCATACAGGATCTGGAGAGCGACTGGAGAGTACTGTGGAAGCCATGGAAAAGTGAGTGCATCTGCCCCGGCTAAGTTGCGTTGGATCATACCAGTCCTGTGACTGGAGCCCTCTGTTCCCCCTGCTTCTGCCTACCATGGCCCATCTGGGTTCCCCACCCTGCTGACCTTTGCTCCCATAGTGCCATAGCCCAGCGAGCCGACCTCATAGAGCTTGATTGCCACCTGACAAAGGACGGCGTGGTGGTGGTATCACATGATGAGAACCTGTCCCGCCAGTCAGGCCTGAATAGGGATGTAAGCAGCCTGGACTTTGAGGTGGGCATTTCCCTGACCCCTACCCCAACCCAGTTGCCACATTTCCACATGTGCCTCTAGAGCAGTGTTTTTCAGCCCTTTTTTATCTCACGGCACACTTGAACCTATAATTTAACTTCCATGGCACACTTCAATTATGTTGATCAAAAAAATGGTGTGGGGGCGCAGTGGCTCACACCTGTAATCCTAGCACTCTGGGAGGCCAAGGCAGATGGATTGTTTGAGCTCACGAGTTTGAGACCAGACTGAGCAAGAGCGAGACCCCATCTCTACTAAAAATAGAAAAACTGAGGCAAGAGGATCGTTTGAGCCCAAGAGTTAGAGGTTGCTATGAGCTATGATAGTGCCATGGCACTCTATGTAGGGCGACAGCTTGAGACTCTGTCTCAAAAAAAAAAGTAAAAAAAAAAGAATGTACTGGGGCAGTGCCTGTGGCTCAGTGAGTAGGGTGCTGGCCTCATATACTGAGGGTGGCGGGTCAAACCCGGCCCTGGCCAAACTGCAACAACAACAAAAATAGCCGGATGTTGTGACAGGCGCCGCCAGTAGTCCCAGCTGCTAGGGAGGCTGAGGCAAGAGAATTGCCTGAGCCTGGGAGTTGGAGGTTGCTGTGAGCTGTGTGACACCGCCACGGCACTCTACCGAGGGCAATACAGTGAGACTCTGTCTCTACAAAAAAAAAAAAAGAATGTACTTACTGTGCTTTTAACTTCTTTCAAAAATAATCTAATTTGGGGGCGGTGCCTGTGGCTCAAAGGAATAAGGCGCCGGCCCCATATGCCAGAGGTGGTGGATTCAAACCCAGCCCTGGCCAAAAACTGCAAAAAAAAAAAAAAACACAATAATAATAATCTCATTTGGGGCAGTGCCTGTGGCTCAAGGAGTAGGGTGCAGGCCCCATATACTGGGGATGGCGGGTTTAAGCCCAGCCCCAGCCAAAAATGCAAATAAATAAATTAATTAATTAATTAAATTAAATGAAAAAAAATCTAATTAATCTTTAAAATTTTTCATGGCACACTACTGTGCTGCAGCACACCGGGTTGAAAAATCACTGCTCTAGAAAAAAAAAAAAAAAAGAAAGAAAGAAAATCGCTGCTCTGGTGACATGCTTCCTGCCCTCCACAGGACCTGCCCCTGTATAAGGAAGAGCTAGAGATTTATTTCTCACCAGGTGAGAGCAAGGGCTGTGAGCCCTGCCTGAACTGAGTACCTCCCCCAAACCCCCTCCTTGGTTCCACACCCCAGCCAACCAATCCTTCTCTGATCCCTCCTCCCACAATCACCACCCCCCGAACTTCCAGGCCACTTTGCTCAGGGGTCAGACCGGGACATGGTGAGTCTGGAGGACACTTTCCAGAGGTTCCCAAGAATGCCTATGTGCTTGGAGATCAAAGAGGAAAATGAAGAACTCATTCATAAGGTGGGACTGCAGGCAGGGGAGGGCAGTGACCCAGCCAGAGAAAGGCCTAGCTTCCCCTCACCTCTATCTCCTTCTCCTAGATAGCAAGCCTGGTGAGGCGCTTTGACCGCAATGAAATCACCATTTGGGCCTCAGAGAAGAGCTCAATCATGAAGAAGTGCAAGACCGCCGTGAGTCCCTGTTCCCTTCTTGATCCAGGGTTCTCTCCTCCCAGAAGCCAGTTTCCTGAGGGATCTGAGCTAGAGGGGTCTGGAAGGGTTCTGATGGAACTGACCCTTGAGCAGGGTCTCCCAGAGTAGGATGTAGAGAGGTGGCAGGCACTGGACACTGGACCAAGATGAGACTCTGATCATGCAGGTTGCAGGACCTCCTGAACATCAGCCACCACTCCCTGGGAGCTCCCTAGAGCTCTTCTCTGCTTCCCCAAGAGCAGATTATCCCTTTCTCACCCTCTTTGTGCTCCCCAGAACCCTGAGATGCCAATGTCCTTTACGATATCCAGAGGACTCTGGGTGCTGCTGCTCTATTACCTGGGGCTGCTGCCTTTCATCCCCCTCCCGGAGAAGTTTTTCTTCTGCATCCTGCCCACCATCATCAACAGGTACCAGGGTGGGGCAGGACCTCAGACAAACATACTCTACCTCAAGCCCATGGCTCAGGGATCAATGGGGGAGGAACCCTGTCTCCTCAGTTCCCTGGATCTCCTCTAAGGTAACTGGAAAGGCTTTTTGAAGACAGTGGTTCTCCCCTGGCATTCGTGACTACATGTGCAATTATATGTAGATGTATACTAACATAGCGTTTCAGGATAAAGCATGCATTTATTTATTCAAATTCATCCAGTGTATTTATTGAATGTCTCCTCTGTTCCAGTATATAAGTATACCAGTAAATAAGACCAATGTGGGTGGGGTGAAACCCCTTGTGAGCTCATAGTATGGCTGGGGAGACAGGTAATAATTCTTCATATCATGGCTCTAAATTTTCAGAAGGAATAGGTAAGCCCAGACATTGTGGCTCAAGCCTATAATCTTAGCACTCTGGAAGGCTGAGGTGGGTGGATTGCTTGAGCTCAGGAGTTTGAGACCAGCCTGAGCAAGAGCAAGACCCCATTTCTAAAAATAATCAGCGTAGTGGTGGACACTTGTGGTCTCAGCTACTTGGGAGGCTGAGGCATGAGGATCACTTGAGGTCAAGAGTTTGAGGTTACTGTGAGCTACAGCACTTTACCAAGAGTGACAAAATGAAACTCTGTCTCAAAAAAAAGAAGGAAAAGATGAACCTTCTTCTGCAGGGAGACAGGGATTAACAAAGTAACAGCTGGGAAAAGTATCAGGAATTTGGATACTTCCCTAGCTCTCAGGCCTGCCCCCCCTTTTGCTTTCTAACAATTTCTCTGTGTGTGGGGGTCCCCAGGGCTCTCTGCTCCCCTCTATGGTCCTGACTGAAGCTCCCACCCAGCCCCAACAATCCCTTACTACATACAGACCATTATACTGCAACTTT
>CAUYON010174508.1:0-18776 GCA_963573935.1 Arctocebus calabarensis | reverse complement strand
TTCTTTTTTCTTTCTTTTCTTTCTTTTTCTCTTTCTTTCCTTCTTTCTTTCTTTCTTTCTTTCTTTCTTTCTTTCTTTCTTTCTTTCTTTCTTTCTTTCTTTCTTTCTTTCTTTCTTTCTTTCTTTCTTTCTTTCTTTCTTTCTTTCTTTCTTTATTAAATCATAGCTGTGTACATTAGTGCAACCATGGGGTAAAATGTGCTGGTTTCATATACAATCTGAAATATTTTCATCCAACTGTTCAACATAACCTTCATGGGATTTTCTTGTTTATTGTATGAAAACATTTGTATTCTGCATTTGTATTCATGCACCATTTACCCTCTTTCCACCCATCCTTCCCCTCCCCTCCCTTGCCCCTTTCCCCATAGTCTTGTGCTATAATTGGGTTATAGCCTTCATATGAAAGCTATAAATTAGTGGGGCTGAACACATTCATAATGGGGCTGAACACATTGGATACTTTTTATTCCATTCTTGAGATACTTTGCTAAGAAAAATGTGTTCCAGCTCTATCCATGTAAGAGGTAAAGGCTCCATCTTTTTTTAAGGATGCATAATATTCCATGGTATACAAGTACCATAATTTATTAATCCATTTGTGGATCAATGGGTACTTTGATCCTATAATTCCTTTACTTGGAATATACCCAGAAGACCAAAAATCACATTATAACAAATATCTGTACCAGAATGCTTATTGCAGCCCAATTCATAATTGCTAAGTCTTGGAAGAAGCCCAAGTGCCCATTGATCCACAAATGGATTAATAAATTGTGGTACTCTTCCTTTTTCTATTGTGTTAAGCTTTTGCTTTGTAAAAACTGCTTTTGCATATTTGGTGTGACCACTTGCAGGGAGAATGGGGACTGAAGACCCCCATTCTTGGCAAGAGAAAGCACCCCCAGAAAAAAATGAAAAAAATTAAATAGTAAGCTGAGTGAGCCAGTACAGAGAAAAGTCAGCTAGTTTACATTTAAGCTAGCCACTGCTAGCAAGCTTCCTACCTTTTCTGAAATTCTAGCTCATTGGGGATGCAGCTTACAAACATACTGGTAGGTATGTGAGCACTCTGAGGAAAATAATGACCATAGAAGAGACTGTGGAAAATCCTAGGATAAGATACCTCTTTTAGGGCACTTCCTGTTCATTAAATAGGAAAAGTAGATACCCATTGTGGAGTTTTGCATTTGTCTGGGGCAGAGACCAAGGGAGTTACTCAAGTCCTGAGATATGGGCAGAAAAGCTTATATCTCTTATCGCAGAGGAAAATCCTCTGAGGTGGTGATGGAAGGAAAATGTCTCTCTGCCACCAATTCCTCAGAGGAGATTAATGCTGGTGGAATTTTACTCCACAGAGAACTAGCAGAGTTTAACACCTCCCTAGAAATCTGTGTGTGTGATCTCAAGCAGGAGGCTCTCCCAATACAAGGCTCAGATTTCAGATTCTGAAGTCTACCCTTAAGGTTAATAATAACAACAATGGGAGCTGTTATGTTTAATCAGAGAAACTGCTGGCATCTTTGTTCCCTCGTCTTACCCTCTGGGCAAATAGACTTCAATAAAATCAGAGTGGAGCAAACACTCTGGACCATTCCCAGAGCCCACAAACATGCAATAGACCCCTGAACTCCCATTTTTAATTCTACTCTATGTCTCATGTCTTTTTCTTTACCTTTGTTTCTAACTCATATTTCCTCAGTCGATCACTGCCAGTTCCCACAAGTCTTAGTGAACCTTGGTCCCAGGGCGGAACCTCCACAACCATTTTGCAGCTGTAAGAATGGGATGGAATTATTGGGGAAGTAATGACTGGGGAAGAAGGGCAGCATTTCATATATCACAGCCCAATATGAACCAAAGTGGATTAATAAATATTTCCACATCTGTAATATCAGGAGGTGGCCCTGGACACCCTGAGCATCTTTTTGTTCTTAATTTCCAAAGGCTATGATAGAAAATAAACATTGACTCAATCAAGTGTTATCATTCATCGAAGTTATTAAGAACTACCAAGGAGAATCAGCCACTGAGCTGACTATAGGATTTATTTTTAAAACATATAAACCTCTATACTGCCAGATAATCTTATTTGAAATTGTTTCAGGATTTTAGGTGGCTATCAAGCCTCAAATGAAATCTTATTTCACTCTTAGTACCACGTGCAATTGTTGTCTAAGTTCATCTGTTTGCTGTCAGAGCCTGATAATTTCTTATGCTTGGGCCACAGTGAAACTTCTCTTTGATATCTTACATATGCCTTACTAAATGCAAAATCTTGTCAGGGGAAAGAGGAAAAATAATAAATTAAAGAACAGGAAAGGAAGAATATGCTTCCTCCAAGAAGAGTATGGAACAAAATCCAGGATTTTTCATGTCGCTATTTAAAGAATGACTTGTCCATTGATCATACTCTGATGTTACATTGATTAGGATCAAAGCCTGCCTTGCTGCAATGAAACTAAGTTTTGTAAGCACTGGTTTTAGCCATCAGCTATATTAATTTACAAGAAAACACAATGGCTAGGGGAAAATTCACATACCTATTTTTAATAGCACCAGGCCTAATATAATTCCTGATTCTATCAAGTTTCAAACAAAAATTAGTCATGTCATTAAAGAAGTGAACACTTGACTAACATTTGCTTTGCTGAGCTCTCTTCTAAATGCTTTACATGTTTTAAGTCTCACAACACTGTGACATAAATGTAATTTTTTACTCATGAAAAAAATCCTTAGATACAGAATTATAAAAACTGTACTGGGTTGAATAGCATCTCTTGCCCCAAATTCCTATCCATCCAGAAGCTGTGAATGTGACTTTATTTGGAAATAGTGTCTTTACAGGTATAATCATATTATGATGAAGATAGGATGGTCCCTAACTCTTTTTATAAGGACTCCAATATGTTTTCCTTATAAAAAGAGGGAAATTTAAAAATAGAGAGACACATAGAAGCACCATGCAGCAGAGTGGTTGGCTTGATGTATCTACAAGCTAAGGAATGCCTGGGATGATTGGAAACCACTGGAAACCAGGAGAAAGTCATGGGCAGATGCTTCTCTAGCCCCTCCAGAGCGAGCTCGGCCCTGCTGACATCGTAATTTCAGACTTCTGGCCTCTGCAGCTATGAGAGAATGAATTTCTGTTATTTGAAGCCAACCAGTTAGTGGTCACTTATTATAGCAGCCTTGGGAAACTAGAAAAGGGACTTTCCCTAATATTCATCCCACAATGATTACAGCTAGAGAGTCTGGCTCCAGAATTCACAAGCTTCACCACCACTCTTCACAATGTCTTGTAAGTCATGGTATTGGCAGTAGATGAAAAGGAGGGAAAAATGGAGAGAGAGAACCATAATTCTATAATTTTACCTCATTCTATATCCCACAGGTGTTAAGATTAATCAAGATGAGCCCAGGTTATCTAACTACCAACACTCCTTTAACTTCTCTTACATTTGCATCAGTGTCTTCATCTATGAAATGGAGTCTTAACAGTTGCTCAATTGGATTTCTGAGGATTTATTAAGTCGATATATCAATAAAGCTTCTAAGACAGGTTGGCAGGCATTAATTGCTTATTAATTTATTGATTGTCATCATTGTTATGATCATCACCATCATCATCATTGCTATTTAAAGGAATAAATTCCGCCTGCCTCAGACTGCAGTTGAAATTTTCTCAGACCTAGGATTGCATCTTATTTCTGCTACTTTTACTTTGTCTGGGCAGCCTGAGGCAAGTTACACAACCTTTCTGAGCCTCTTTGATTGGACCTTGGGGTATTAATGCATGTGCATATCATGAAGTCACTGTGAGAAGTAGAAATAATGTGTATAATTCCACCCAGTGTTAGGAGTACAGTAAGTAGAGGCTCACAATGCATGCTTGTTCTTATTTTTATCATAATGTACTCTACTGCACAATCTTTTCAGTCAAGTAATGCCTCCATTTTTCTAATCCAAATTATTCTAATTGCAATTCAGGCATTTTTCTTATTGTTCTACCCTCATGATACTGAAGGAGTTTAGTCCTTTAGCTTTTAAAGAATAAACTTTGCTAACCCTCTAGCTTATATTAACATCACAGGTAAAAGTAAACATTTTTACAAAACATGCATTTTTCTCTCGATATTTGATCCTACATTTAAGCTAGACAAAATTGAGCCTTTAAAAACTGTCTTTGTGAAGGTGAATATTAAAATGTCTTCTGGGAAGATAATGAGATGGATGGGCTAATGAGAAATCTCTTTCCTATACCTTGTGAAATATGGATTTAATATTATTTTTCATTTTTCTACCATCCCACCCCTTTACCTTCCTATGCCAGTGTGCCCTTATGGATTAGCTCTTTTATTTATTTTTAATTTTATATATATTTTTGGATAAATGGCTGTGTAGGTGGTGAGATGAATGGCTAATGAGAGGAGTTGTTGCTGATAATCAGGAAGTGTAAAACCTTTAATCTCTGTCAGGGATATAAGGTAATTTTACTGTAGGAGTGACATTATAATGAACACCAAAATGGGATTTCCATTATACCTTTTCCTCCCCACAACTCTCTTCCTCCCCCTATTTTATGTTGCTATGCAAATGCCTAGCTCAATTCCACAAGGAAGTAGTCCTCTTTAACCCCATATTGTATTGTGAAGAGTGTTGCACACAAGAAACCCCATTAAAGGTAGGGAGAGAAATCTATGTGATCCTTAGTCCCTGGAAATTCTCAAAGACACTCAGCAATGTCCGTGGGTGTGCTGGCAGGCTTAAATTACAGACAGCTAAGTGGAAAATAATAGAAGCAGGTATCAGAGAAAATGAAAATGTTCTGGCCATTTGTGGTCTTTGCCAAATATTTCCAGGTCTGTCCTTTTCTGGGGTCATAATCTGAGTGTACTTTCTAGACAGTTGGGTGAAGTCACATGAGGCTTTTTGACTGAGAGTGTAAGTGGAATTTGTGTGTGCCATTTCCAGGCTAAATTGTTTAATTTGAATGTGAGGCCTTTCAGAACTTTCCTTTTTCCTCCTTTATGGCTACCAGCATGGTAAATAACAAAGGAAATAATTGAGTGAAGAAATCCAGGTCCCAGAATACAAGCAAAACATAGCACATACCCTAGGACACCAGCTGTGAGCCTGCAATATGTGACAAAACTAAATCACTATTGGTCTTAGTCACTGGCATTTGGGAGTTGTTTCACATAAAGCATATTTATCCAGTCGATCCTTATTCTATAGGGAATGATAACAAAAGTAAATGTTATCATTATGAAAAATGGAAAAATATTTTTGGCAGTAGCAAGAGGTGGCTTTTGTGTTGAAGAAGGATTTAATATATCCCTCCCCCACTTCTGTAGATTTATCAGCATGACCTGTCATCCTCCACTGCTTCTTTGATGCAAATTCTTTATTGATTCACTATAAGGGCTAGGCAACCAAAGAAACAATTCCTTCAACTCTTTTTCCAATTAGATCATTAAACCTAACCACCTTCTAAGTAGGAGGCAGGAGAGTGCCACTGGCACATTCTACATTGTCATACACAAAACTATGGGTTGCTGTCTCTGACCATTTTTCTTGCCTTCTCTCTTGTTACAAGTTGAGTTTTCTGGAAACTTATGCTGTAATGGAGTTCTGCAGCAAGATATATATTAGGGACCAATGAGAGGAACAGGGTGAAAGCAGAATTGATCTGAAGGAAAAGTTGAAGTTTAATGCAGGTTCCATACTAGCATCTATGCTCCCAACTAGGAGCCCTCTAGCATGTCTTGCTCATCAGAATGGTCAACACCTCACAGAAGTGGCCAGACATTGCATCCTGCCTCATTTTATCTCTGGAAGTCCTGCCACAAAGCAGAGTGGCTCTCAGGTGCCAAGGGAGACTTTAAATGTGGAGAACTAGTGACTGTACTCCCTGAAGCTGAGCATCTAGTCATTTTAGGAAGGAGGACCTTGGTAGACCATCTCCACATCTAACACACTATGTTAGATGTGAAAAATACATCTATGGCCCTGTGAAAAATAAACAAACAAAAAACCTCTTTACACTTACCAGAAAAATGGTATGGATCACTAATTAAAATACACTTCTCTAAGTCATAAAATCATGCCAGACTTCATCATTATGAGTGGGAACTTTGAGGTAATCGGGTTCTAAAACATCTCTTAAGTACCCTCTGTAAATTGGTGGGCCTGCTTAGAGTTTCTACCCTCTTAAGTCTAACTTATGAACCAGGATTAGATTAATTTTTATGGAACTTTTTTTTAATAATATTTCTTTCTTTTTTTTTCAAATTAAGTTTATTTATTTTTATTCATTTATTCATTTTGTTGTTGTTGTTGTTGTTGCAGTTTGGCCAGGGTTGGGTTCGAATCCACCACCCTGGTATATAGGACCAGCCCCCTACTCACTGAGTCAAGGCACCACCCTTTATGAAGCATTTTTATGCTCAAGGATCTTCATAATTTCCATAATATGTGCTACAGATACAAGGATCTCTGGGAAAAGAAATTTTCTTGGGTGGTGCCTGTGGCTCAAAGGAGTAGGGCGCCCGTCCCATATGCCCAAGGTGGTGGGTTCAAACCCAGCCCTGGAAAAAAAAAAAAAAAAAAAGAAATTTTCTTCTCTCTATTCCACTCCATGCAAATATTCTAATTGCTCCCAAGCAGAGCTTTGGCTTTACCACTCAGATACTGCTTTGGTCTGGAACTCTTGTCTATCTTTTCACCCTGTCAAAATCTTTCACAAGCCTTAATTCCCAGTTCAATTACACCTTCCTCTGAGAAACGTGACCTGGCCATCCTACTGAGAATGCTTGACCTTCTCTGAACTCTTAAGAGAGTGTTAACTTAAGTGAGTGCATCACTTTGTTGATAATTCTTGAGCACAGAATAGTACATTTGGGGATCAGAGGATACTTCTTCATTCAGTATCCCTCCTGGTATTTTTCAGTAGCTCAATAATAATACAGAATAAGGGACCAGAGTCCAATTACAGAAAAACAAAGTAGCTGCTTTGGCCAACTCGTCTTAGCTTCCCTGTCTATAAGAAGGAAGGCAGAACTAGATTTTTCCCCTCAGTCATTCTCAGCTCAAATATTCTGTGATTGATTGCAGAGCAATGAAGGGCCTGGCATAGATCAGCCTCCTGGCAGTCCAAAGCTCTCTTAAGTAGTTGCTATGAGAAATGGATAAAAAACCAGGCATTATCTAGACTAGTCATTAAGTCATGGAGAGAAAGCACTGCCTTATGTTGAGATTGCGCAAATCAGACATTCATTTCTGTTAGTGAAAAAATTGCCTCAAGAGACTCTCAAGTTCAGAAAGACAGGGGAAGGATAAACAAGATGTGATAGTTATTTTTCCTCTGAGACTCTGAGAAAGGAAATAGTTTGAGAATGCATCATCAATCAGTCTTCAACTACTTACTGGAATCCACGTGGTGATCACCAAAACCTTTGATCATCAAAACCTTTAAGCAGCATACCAAATACATATAGTTATCTCCTGCCTTGAAAAACCTTAGATTCAACCTGGCAGGCAAAAAATGACCACATGAGACAATGAAGACTACAAGTATTCCTCATATTATTGTATCTTGCTTTACTGCACCTCACAGATACTGCATTTTTATAGGTGGAAGGTTTATTGCGACCCTGAGTCAAACAAGTTGATTGGTACCATTTTTCTAATATGTGCTCACTTCAGGTCTCAGTGTCACATTTTGGTAATTCTCACAGTATTTCAAAATTGCTCATTATTTTACATTTGATATGCTGATCTGTGATCAGTAGGTTATGTTACCATCATAATTGTTTTGAGCACCATGGACAGCATCCATACAGCATTTATCAATTAAGCATACAAGGTGGTGAGCTTAATTGATAAATGTTACTTATACTCCAGCTGCCCCACTGACCAGCCCTTCCTCCATCTTTCTCCCTCCTCAGGTGTCCCTATCTGGCACAATAATATCAAAATCAGGCCAACTAATAACCCTAAATGGACCATGATTGTTCAACAGAATGGAAGAGTCACACATCTTGCCTTTAAATCAAAGGCTAGATGTGATTAAGTTTGGTGAGAAATGCATGTTAAAAGCTGAGATAGGCTAAAATCTAAGTCTCTTGAGTTACCCATGTTGTGAATGCAAAGGAAAAGTTACTGAAGGAAATTAAAAGTGCTATTCCAGTTGACACACAAATGATAAGAAGGAGAGACAGGCTTATTACTGATGTGAATAAAATTTCAGTGGTCTAAGTAAAAGATCAAACCAGCCACAACTGCTTCCCTTGATAGGCAAAGTCTAATCCAGATCAAGGCCTTAACTCTTTGAGAGATGTGAGGAAGCTGCAGAAGAAAAGTTTGATTCAAGCAAAGGCTGATTCATGAAGTTTAAGTAAGGAGGTCCTCAAAGCTTGAAAGGACAGACTGTGTCTCTTGTTAGAGGCTAAAGCCACTGGTGACTTTAAGTTGAAGTCAAAGCTCATTTACTATGCCAAATGTTCTTGGGCATGAAGACTTATGCTAAATCTATTCTGCCTGTGCCCCAGAATGGAACAACAAAGCCTAGATGACAGCCCATCTGTTTACCATATGGTTTACTGAAGATTTTAAGCCCCCATTGATACCTACTGCTTAGAGAAAAAATTTCCTTCCAAATATTACTGCTTTTGACAATACATCCAAGAGCTCTGGTGGAGATGTACAAGAAGATTTGTGTTGTTTTCATGCTTGCTAACATAACAACCATTCCTGAAGTCTATGTATTAAGGCTTGAAGGTCAAAATTACTCCTTAAAGCCTTAATATTTAAAAAATTCATTTTGAAAGGCTATAGTTGCCATTGATAGTGATTCTCCTGTAACATCCAAAATAAATTGAAAACCTTTTAGAAAAGATTTACTGTTCTTCATGTCATTAGGAACATCTGTGATTCATGGAAAGAGGTAAGAATAGGAAGATTAATGGGAGTTTGGAAAAAATCGACTCCAACCCTCATGGATAACTTTCAAAGGTTCAAAACTTTAGAAGAGGAAGTAACTGCAGTTGTGGTAGAAAAGCAAGAGAATCAGAATTAGAAGTGGAGGCTGAAGATGTGACTGAATTGCTGTGATCTCATGAACAAACTTGAGTGGATGAGTTGTTTCTTATGGATGAGGAAAAAAGTGGTTTCTGAAGATGGAATCTAGTCCTGGTGAAGGTACTATGAATATTGTTGAAGACAAAAAACTTAGACTATGTATCACACAAACTTAGTTGATAAAGCAGTAGCAGAATTTGAGAGAAATGATTCCAATTTTTAAGGATGTTTCATGGGTAAAACCCTATCAAACAGCATCACATACTACAGGTAAATTGTTCATGAAAGGAAGAGTCAATCAATGAAGCAAACTTCATTGTTTTCTCATTTTAAGAAATTAAGAAATTGTCACAGCCATTCAACTTGTTGCCATCAACCCTAAGGCAAGAGTCTCTGACAGCAAAAAGATAAGGACTCGCTGAAGGCACATATGATCATAACCATTTTTTAGCAATAAAGTTTTATTTGTCTCCCACTTCTTTTAGATAGGGTGCCAATCTGTGACCCAGGCTGGAGTGCAAAGGTAGAGTCATAGTTTACTGTGAAACCTTGAACTCCCAAGCTTAAGCTATCCTCCCACCTCAGCGTCCTGTGTAGCTGGGACTACAGGCATGCATCACTATGCCAAGTTAATTTAATTTTATTTTTCATAGAGATAGGATCTGGCTATGTTGCCCAGACCAATCCCAAATTCCTGGCCTTAAGTGATTCTCCCACCTCCACATCCCAAAGGATCATGGGTATGAGCCACTGTTCCCAGTCATTATTTTTTTTAATAAGATGTACATTTATGTACATTTTTTTCCAGACATAATGCTACATAATGCTACTACATAGTTAACAGACTACATATAGTATAAACATAACTTTAATATGTACTGGGAAATAAAAAAAAATATTTCACTCACTATATTGCAATATTTGCTTTATTTTGGTAGTTTAGAATGAAACCTACAGTATCTCTGGGATTTCCCCATATCTGTATAAGGGAGCAATGAATTGAGTTCTGTATTGTGAGAATTCCCTGAGTTGGACTGTAGTCCTTATCTCTATCTAACAAACAGCTTCAGGTATTGACAAATCTGTCTAAGCCTCATTTGCAAAAATGTGACTGATGATAGTATTTACCCGACAGGGTTTTGGGAGGGTCAAATAAAATAATGTAATTAAATAGAAGTTCTGGAACATTGTAAGAGCCTAATAAAATGTTTATTGTCATCATCATTATTGTCATTATCATTATGATCACCATTATAGTTTTGTGAGCTTGTGAAAGTTTAGCCCCATGAGCCGGAGTAGCTAGACAGGGCTTTCTAAGAGGCTGATCTGAGTTTGACTGTAAAGAGGGGGATGGGGATACGTAGGTTGGAGATTGAGAAAGAAATGGGGGTTGAGATAAGACTTTGACATGTGAGAAAAACATAAGTAATTTAGCAGCCAGTTCAGATGTAGCCTTTGACAAAGGACTCTCGAAGTATTGGTGGCTCAATTGGTGTGCATCTTCCTTTGGCTGGTAGATAACAGCAATGTTTACATCACTCAGAACTCCACCATACCATTGATGAAAAACATGGGGAAGTATAGAATATTCTGGGAACCCCTCTCCCATTGGATTTTAGAATTCAGTCACTAATTTTAACAAAGTGAATATTCTGCTCTTTATACTGGAGACTTAGAAAGAATTATTTGATCAAGATTGGTGGTTCTGGAAAATAATATGTTGAGGTATTTGTATGTTTGGTAACCTTAACAAATATCTAAGAGTTACTGGGAAAAACTCCCCTGCATTTTTCAAATGATATTTTCTAAAACATTTTCTGTATTATTATCACTAATTGTTAAATTAAGATTTAAAGAAAAAGAATAATTAAATTTAGGTTCTACAGATTTCCAGTAATAAACATTACTAATGCTTCTTATTGGGGCCACAGCGTAACTAATTTAAAGTTTTTTCTCTTTATGTAGTCAATTTACCTAATTTGAGGAAGACACATTATTTTTTTTCTTACTTTTATTAGCTTTTGGCTTTTCTCCAACTTGTCTTAATCAAATGCTTATTATTTGTATCTTGCCATTAAGGATAATCTGGTTATTCTATAGATAGCAAATTGCATGTTAAAAAAAAAAAAGAAAGAAACATTGAGTTACTACCACACAATTCTACTGCTTCTTTGAAGTTGAAGCAGAAATATTTGCAATTCAAAAGCATAGAGTCATTCCAGGACAAAGGGTAATGGCAGTTATATGAAATATACTCCACTAGCAGCACTGTGCAACATTCTTTACTTTGAATATTGAATGATATTAGCTACATTTTCTTCATTGTCACTGTAAGTTTGTAAACATTCCATATTTATTGAATCCCTACTGTGTGGCAGGCACTGTTTTAGGCTTTAAGAATGTAGTCATGAGGAGTACAAAGTTCCTACTATCAATGCTCTTAAATTCTAAGTGATGTGGTCTGATAACCAGCATGTAAGTATCTCATGGCCATAAATTATATGAAGGTATACAAAGATGGCATGAAGGAAGTGAGAAAGGGTGATATGGAAGAGAAAAGTTCTGTGTTAAATAATGTGGTCAGGGAAGATCTGTCAGTTAAAGGAACAATTGACCAGAAAAGAATGGACAAAAAACCGCACTCCAACATTCACATGCACTTATACATGTCTGTAAATCAACAGCTTGGATAAAGAGACTTAGCAGAGCATTTCACTCATCAAAATGCTGTAAACTCGTCATGCTAACCAGAACACAGGTCTCTGTCTTTGAAAAGTTAATAAATGGTTGCCTGCTTAATTTTGACTTGCAGGAGAGACTGTAAATTTGAGAGGTTACCATACATCATGTGGATTGCAGAAATTAGCAGGCTCGAACTGCCCAGAAGGCTGAACAAAAGTGGGATTTATACTCCTCCCTCTCTGATCCTTCACACATGAATCAAATGATATATTCTCAGAGAAGAATTAGAAACTGACACGCTCGGTGCCAGCATGTAGATAAGGTTAGAACCTGTGTATATCGATGGTTACGCTCTGATCTCTTGTGTCTCCCCGCCATATGGAGATTAATCTGGCTCAGGCCCTGCTGATAGTTGGAATTAATAATCATCTCACACAATACCAGCCTCTCACGACAGAAACGTGCTCCTGAATGGAACCTGAGTCATCAAGTGCAACCCAACCCTCACCTGCTCCAACCACCATCCCTTCCCACTACAACCCCCTACCCTTTGTTAACCTTAAAATTAAACACAGTCACAAACATCTCATGGAGAAAACAAATTTCCACAGCCTTTAGGAATCCCGGAAGCAGCTTTCACAGGGCCCCAATACCAAATCCAGGCCCTACTCTTCCATTCAGTCCTATTAACAGCAATTTAAAGCAGAAAGTTCAAAGAACTCATGTATCTAGATATGCAGTGCCCAGCAAATTTGAATTTGCTAACTAGTAGAAATAGGGAAATGGGACCCATAAAAGAAGTAAATAATAAAAATCAACTACTTGATAGAGACAAAATGGGGGAAAATCTAAAGATGCAGCACAACCTAGAAATGAATTATAGCACGGAACAAAAGTGGATGCTGACTTTGAACTATGTGTGGCAATTTCTACCTGTGTGGCCCTGAGCATATTCTCTATCCTCTCTGTGACTCTGTCACCTCAGCTAAAAATGGAATTAATGGTAGCCCCTTGCTGTGAGGCCTATAACTTCTACTGCATGTCAGCTCAGACACTGAATGTTCATGTCTGGTGAAGAGAAGTACTCTGCACTCTGAGGGCAGTCTTACCCTAATCAGGGATATGCCCTCTGGCATTTAATATGAAAAGACTTTCTTACTAAGCATTTTTAACTATTCTAATTCACCCTGGAGGTTTTGTTATTCAGCATACTGAATGTTGGTATGTCTTTTTCCCTGGTGAAATTAGTGTGATTTTTTTGTTTGTTTGTTTGTTTTTAGCATAATGGGTGGTATTCCTGAGTTTGCATTGAATAAAGTTAGTGTTATGTTAGACTGGCTCTTTCCTTCACTTTTTAGGCGAGGTATAAGATCTCAGAATCTTTTTGCTCTTAGAAGCAGTGTTCTGAGTTTAACTCCAAAATAATTATATATCCTGAATTAAACTGAGTCACAAAGATAGAAAGATAGACCCCAATTTGATGCAATAATTGATAAATTTATTACACCTCCAGGGGGCTGATACCTCAAAGACATGCAGCCTCGAATGCTAGGTGAGCAATCCTTTTATACTAGTTTTCTTGTGTGATCAGCAAAGCAAGCTAGCAAAATACAAAAGCTAATCGCAGCAATTAAGGCAGGGTCACAGGGTGGGGAGTACATATTGGTTCATAAATCACAAGATACATCATAAGTTCATTACTTCATGGTTCATAAATAGTTCAGGGGTACAACGGACAGGCGTAGGAGTTGGGTAAGTTTCCAAGGAACTCAGGACTTTCCACCAGGGGGTATTGCACCAGGGGCTTTCTTTAAATCATACCCCTCCCTTCCTTCTGTATGCTTATCTCTTCTCCCAGAATTTAGCTCCTTCGCCCTTGTAGGGGCTGGGGCTAAGACACAAAACACTTCCCTTTTGAAGGGTAAAGGGTTTGTTATATTCTTTAAATCTGAATTGGGGGATTAGTAGCAGGGGTAGGGGGCTTGGTGCAGGGACACGGGGCTTGGTTATTACAAGCTTGGGAAACATTGGATGAAACAAAATTAAAGATATTGCTTCAGTGGAAGAATTTTTAGAGCCTTTAGATGTTTTGAGAGCCTCCAGAGGGATGATAGAGTATGCACCAGTTCCCAAAAGAGATGTAATCAAGGTCTCATTTTTTTTGTCTGGGCAATCAGATGGGGAATAGAATCTTAAGAGATAATAGGCTCAGAGAATTTTACTATGGAAGAAAACTTACCTGGAAACCAAACAGCATATCTAAATGACTGCATAATATGTGTTTTTAATTGGATTTAGTAAAAAAAAAAAAAAAAAGTTAAAAGTATCTCACATAAAAAGAAAAAATTTATAAGCATGATTATTGACTGCTTCCTTATTATTTTGTGTTAATTTAGAAATGTTTAAACCGTTCTCTAGAAGTATAGGTTTATACAAGCCCAAATTACAAAGATTAAAATATACACTTGATTCTATAATGCCCAGACATGGAAGAACATCCACAACCATCAAGAACATCCAGGAAAGATGATCTCACCAAATGAACTAAATAATGTACCAGGGACAATCATGGAGTGATGGATAGATGTGACCCTTCAATTCTTGTATTTCTCAATGTTAGAAAGTGACTCACAGTATTTCTAATATTTAGAAAGTCATGTAATCAACTTATATTTTCCTTTGAAATTATGAAAACCTCTATCTGTAAATAAGTTCAGTGACCAATATAAGTGATGTTTAAGTATTTTATTTTAATCCTTTGGCAGGTTTAACTACATACATCCTTTCAGGATTTAAAGATTGACTTGTGGAGTATACCTAGTAAATGAGAATTCATGATTAAAATTGTAAATATACAAGTCTATGGAAGCTATTCCGTATAACAGTAGAGGAAAGTCAATCAAAGAGCATCGGATTTAATCAGCTATAAAAAGCTCAACAGAAAGTAGTTGTATTGACTATTTGCATTAATTTTGCTTAATTTACTTTCAAACTAGTTAAGACTGTACCATTTTAAATGGCCATAAATAAGCAGTTTTCTTTTCTTTTCTTTTCTTCTTCTATTTTATTTAGGTAGGGTGAAAGTTGTGGTAGTAGTCAGCTTAAGAATACATATGGAGAGTAAATATATATAGCAAGAAAGTATTTGTTGAATAGATAACTTCAATAATAAAATAGTAAAAACTATGGTACTGTGATACACAGTCATTTTTTTCAGCATCACACAAAATGTGATTATGTGATTTCTAAAACATTAATTATGCCACTTTATCTCCTTTGTACCACATAGAATTTATGTTCCTATGAAGACCAATGGTATTGCAAGGAATCAATGTCTTTGTTTAGATTGGTCCAAAGATAATGACAATTGTATCACCCACACCTCAAAATTATAATTTCTAAAGTATCATTTCCGTATATGAAAGCCCTTTTTCAAAATAGGTTTTTCCTTTTTTCTTGTTTTTAATTAGTCATATACTTCATGTATTGTGAAAGCAAGTCACTTCATTTATAAAGATTTTAGGATTATAATTGAGTGTTCAAGATAAATAAATTAAAAGAATAAGTCCTTCTAGACAATAATAATAACCAAAACCAAAAGCATAGGGAAAAATTCTTCCTGACAAAATAACCTTTAAATAATCTACCAGTGTGCAATTGATATCTTCTGTTGAGGAGGCCCCAAGGGCTTTCCTTGATAGGATTCCACTTCAAAGTTTGCATCTTAAATTGCAAACAAAAGGACCCTGCACCCCTTAAGTTTACTGTGCAAGCTGGTTTTAAAATATCCTCATCTGAATTGAATTTTACTAAATCTTCACTCTAGTTACATCCAGCACAGCAGTCAACTCATCAAGATTTATAAAAGAATAAAATACTAAAAACCTGATATCAAAAACATTGCAGGCAAAGTAGAACAGTAACTAATTTACACTTCTTGCCCATCAAATAAGCATAAATAGTACATCAAAGCGTACATAAGTTGAATACATTTGGGTTGCACTGGGAAAAGAACCTAGTTGTCTGTCAAGGAGCTTGTTATTAGGGAAGAAAACACAAAAATCAAAGGCTTGCTCATTTCAGAATCATTTCAGAGTTGCCCAAACTTCTTACCTACTCTGATCTTGAATGAGAGAGCTTTGTGTTTCACTGTTCTTAATTTTCACTACATAGTATTGATCACTTCCAACAATGTAACTAGGATGTTGTACTTGAGAAAGAAAATAACATTTTCTCCATTCATTCTCAGAAGCAAGAGCATATGGATTTTTAACAAAATGGCCTAATTTCAACTTGTGTTTGCCAACTCTAATGTTGAGCAGGCTAAAACTGCAGTCTGTTACAAATAATAGAAATGGCACAGAATAGATTTATTTTGGAGGTAGATTAAGAGTAAAATGATTAAATCAGCATCTTCAACTAGCTAGTAGTTATTTTTGAGAACGGCATAAAACTTATATAAATTAGTTTAGGCAAACTGTATGTGTGTGTCCTTACATATTTTGTAAGTGAAAATTTCCAGTTATTTTTAGTGAGTTGATAAATTGATAAGACCTGACATATATTTATGCAAAAGTTGTTTGATTTTATTTTGGTTTTGTTTTTTTGGGGGGTGGGGGTTGTTTGTTTTGTTTTTGGTCAAGTCTTAGTCACACTGTTAGCTTCCAAACGTCTGAAAAGAAGTAAAATCAATCATATGTACAAGTGTTAAAACATATTTTCAACATGTGAGCAATAAAGTGAGTATGAAAACACCAGCTGGTCCTGTATTTAATGGCACTTCACGGGGCCACTTCACCCTGAATTTGTTAGATAATAAGGAAGTTATTTGTTTTTCAGAAGAGAAATAAGTTACTGCTATTAGACTTTAAATCTAGACCCTGAACTTCTAAGAAGAAAAATCTAATATTCAAACTGTTGCTGCATTTACCCTCTGTGTATTTTCCGCAAATATTCAACAAACATTCCATACAAAATAAATACAAAGTTATTATGGCTTTGAGTAGTCTATGTGTTTTCAAAGAAAAAATCTCAATACTCATGAAATCATTATTCTTACAGATACGTTTTTCATTCACTTAAAAAATCTAATATATCTGCAATTATTTGGGTGTTACGGATAGTGAGCATAGAAAATTGTGGGTTTGGAGCATTAGGATCAACTGTTGACATAACTCTGCACATTCACCATTATGCCACCTGGGTCCTCGATTGTCCTTTAGGTGACCCACCTGCATTCCAGGGTTAGACAGGCAACCCTGGCCTGGCCAATCAACGTTAACCATCCTATTACGTCTTCTTAGTAGATGGTTTTAAATTGGACAGGTGATGTACATTATTTAAAGCAGGAGTGTCTAAACTTTTTGCTTCTCTGGGTCACACTGAAAGAATAAGAGTTGTATTGGGCCACACATTAAATCATTAAATACACAAAACAGATATGTGCATAACTTTCTTTTCTTTCTTTTTTCTTTTTCTTTTTTTTTTTGACAGAGTCTCACTTTATCACCCTTGGTAGAGTGCCGTGGTGTTCAACCTCCAAATCCTGGGCTTGGGCAATTCTCTTGCCTCAGCCTCCCTAGTAGCTGGGACTACAGGCACCCACCACAACACCTGGCTATTTTTTTGTTGCAGTTTGGCCAGTACTGGGTTCAAACCTGCCACCCTCAGTATATGGGGCTGGTGCCCTACCTAGTGAGCCACGGGCACCACCCTCTGTGCATAACTCTCATATCTGCCATGAAAGATAAGCAAAGAAGTCCTCACAATAATTTTAATTAAGCAGCAGCCTGTTTAGAGAGGCTTTTAAAATTATCAAGTACATCCCAAGTTTGCGATCACTAACATAGAAAATGTGTGTATCTAAGTTATAAAAGTCTTTGGGTTTTTTCTTCTTTTTTATTATAACAGGGAAAGAAAAGAGAGCAACATAAAACCAGTGGGATATTTGACTTTGTATCTGAGAAACTAATGCATCGATTTCTGGTTCAAGGAAAGTAGTTGCAATTCTCAGTGAGTTCTCATGGTGCTCATCAGCTATTTTGGTTCTAATTTTGTTCCTAATGTGCTTCATTCTTGAAAATAGTTACTCACAAATGTATCTGCTGCCAAAAAGCAGTGATGTGAACAAGGCATAGCTGTGAAGTGAGGTTTATTTGTCTCTGGGAAGACAGAATGTATAAAGTCAAATAAAGAAACATCATCAAATTTTTCCTTAAGTTGAGTGTCAGATTGGAGCTCTATACATTCCATTTGAAAAATTGGCAGATAATATTTATGTTAGCTGAAAATGGAGTCACAAGTGCACCAGATTATTATTTTCCTAGAAATTTTGAAATCTGGCTTCAAATTCATGTATCATTCAAAAATCAAGGCTGAATATTTGCAGTTCACAAGACTGTTTTGCTCACATTTTGAAATGCATAAAATTGTCTTAATTTGCATTAGCCATATCAGTTTTATTTGGTACACTATTAATAGTTTGAAGTATTGTATTGATAAGTTGGTTTTCACCTTGAAGACACACATTTAACTCATTTGAAATGAGCAATTAAATCTACTAAAAATGGTAAATCTTTAAATCATTTTTCATTGTCAAGTTTAGTTTTTGAAACCATAAATGACTTGATAGCATGTTGCGAATCCTAAAACCTTTTCTTTTTTTTCTTTTTTTTTTTTTGTAAGACAGAATTTATTCACAGAAAAGAATACAGAAAACATTAAGGCACCTGGTAGAGGGAGAAAATTCTAGTGGGGAGAGAGAAGCTCTCTCTGTTTCTCTTCCAGTCTTTCCCCATCTCCTCCTTTAGACCTTTAGTCTCAGGGTATATATAGGTGTATGGGTTCCTTGGCCAGGAAACAAATGAATACAGTCCCTCCACCAGGGGCAAGGTGAATGAATGTATCAATGAATGGATACAGTCCTTTCATGGAATTGAGGCCTAGGAAATTCACAAGAAATTGACCTAGGCATAGGAGATGGGGGTTCCACATTTAGTCCTAAGTGTGAAGTG
>CAUYON010174491.1:0-17390 GCA_963573935.1 Arctocebus calabarensis | reverse complement strand
TAGTCCCAGCTACTTGGGAGGCTGAGGCAAGAGAATCATTTGAGCCCAAGAGTTGGAGGCTGCTGTGAGCTACGATGCCACAGCACTCTACCGGGGTCAACAAAGTGAGACTCTGTCTCAAAACAAAATAAAATAAAGCAGAACCATGGAGCTGTGGGTGATTGTGAAGAGCAAAGAGATTAAGTTTGCAAAGTTAAAGGACCATGAGGGAAGCCCAATAAACATTAATGTTATTTCCCTCCTAGGAAGTAAACACGATTCTGCTTATCAGTAAGCCAAGGAGACCATCATAAAATCTGGCTGTTCCCTGGACAGATATTCCTTTTTATGTAACACAGGATCAGAATTAACCTTTGCAGGAGTAACTTGGTTTTTGAAGGAAGCTCATTTTCTTCCTGGGAGTCTTGGTGGCAAAAGAGGGTGGCAGGCAGATGCCAGCTGGAGGCTGTGAGGTCGAGAAGGCCTGTGCTGTGCGAGGCCCAACCCAGGTTCCTGGCTAAGAAACATCTGAAAACACCCAAGCAGGAGGAGAGCAGTGCCACCAAGTCGTCTTCAGTGTTTCCCTTGGGAAACTGAGATTTTGGCCATTGTGAAAAGAGGGGAGGAGGCACAAGGAAAGGATTTGAAGGAAAAAATGAGACCTAAAGTGGAACGCTCAACTGCAAGCCATTTGCCTAAATTCATTTTCTCAGGTGGCTTTCATTTTCTCAGGTGGCTACTGCCACAAGGTAGAAAAGGAAAAGCTCATTTTTAAGGTACTGAAATTGGTAGCAGCGCTCCCCTCCCGCTTCCTCCCACCCATGACCCTGTGCTCATAGTTCCTCAGGGCCAGCCTGGGACAACATCACTGGGAACAGGAATCCACATCAGCACCTCAAAGCAGAAATGGCCTAGGTTGGAGAGTGAAATTTGGGGGAAGAAATTAAGGCAGGATGCCAGTCTTCCCAATTATCAGGAAGGCATCTGATGATCCTCCCGCTGTGTAACAGTCACAACAGTCACAGGAGGAAACAGGACAAATCTTGCCACTTCATTATTTTTATAATTACTGCTAAGCCACCTTGTTTGTTCTTCCCACTCTGAGAAGTGCCAACCTCTATAATTTCTGTTGTTTAAAGCCACCTGCTCTGTGCGACTTCATTACAGTAACCCTGTATTATATTACTGACTAATACAGGAAGTATATCATGGTGTGAAGTATAATGTCACACCATGAACAGGTGTGTCCAGGAAAAGTGATAGAGGCTGAAACGCATAGATAGTAATTAAATATCATGTCCCCTGCGCTTCCCCCTGAGACAGAAGGAAACCTGCTCTGTGCTACTTCATTACAGTAACCCTGTATTATATTACTGACTAATATAGGAATATATCATGGTGTGAAGTACAATGTCACACCATGAACAGGTGTGTCCAGGAAAAGTGATAGAGGCTGAAATGCATAGATAGTAATTAAACATCATGTCCCCTGCGATTTCCCCTGAGACGGAAGGAAATTACTCTGGGTTACAAAATACGATATATTCCATTTCTATTTTATATGTGTGTGTGTGTGTGTGTATACAGAGTGCCAAAAAATGTATACACATCTTAATAAAGGGAAAAACTGAATTAAAATTGTAGTATTCAATGTATACCAATAGCAAAAGATGAATACAAGTCATATTTGACTTATGCAATTGCAAGAAGTGCTCAGAATATATATATAACATACAATACATAGATAACATCA
Source organism: Arctocebus calabarensis (assembly GCA_963573935.1). NCBI lineage: Eukaryota > Metazoa > Chordata > Mammalia > Primates > Lorisidae > Arctocebus > Arctocebus calabarensis. Next base: position 15,658 of record CAUYON010174491.1, on the reverse strand, counting down.
CCTCTAATGTGTATACATTTGTTTGGCACCCCGGTATTCATTCTCTCTCTCTTTCATATTATCGTGACATACCTGGCCCCATCAATACATCTTTCTGTTGCAAGTGCCTGTTAAATGATTTTCTCATATGTTTTTTCTTATGGGCTCTGAGCACTACATGTTCTATGTTTTCCTCTCTCACCTTGGCTACTAGGAAGCTCCAGATTGAGCACACAGTCCATTTGCTTATGTAGTATTCATACATGTCTTTAATGAGTCTTTCTGCATTTGTCATTCTAAGTAGTGTTCTTCCTGTCTTAATTTTTATATTTGTATTTCACTATTTTGATGGAGGTCTTTCCTGGAAACTGAAATCCTTATAAGTGGACATGCTATTAGTTAATTAACTAAAATAAGACGATTCATCGTTTGATCCTTGCTTTCTTCTCCCACCTCATGTCTAAACATGCTCTCTCTTTCCCTCCTTATCTGCTTCCCTGTCACAGGTCACTTCTGACACCACTTGCCAAGGCCCAGAACTGGCCAGGTCTCAGGCCCGGCTTATCTAGGTTCCGGACGCAGACCGTTAAGTTAACTTGCTCAGGTACAGTTTCTCTTAGGGGCCTGAGGGCTGTCTACTTTAGCTGCAGAGAGAGAGAGAGAGAGAGAGTCTTAGACAGAGTAAAGCAGTCTTCTTAGAAAGATAGATCTTAGTCTTTAGCAGAGCTTAGTGATCTTTAGCAGAGAGACGACATGCTGGCATTCTGCAGGCAGGAGAGGAGACAGAGTCAGAGTAAGAGGGTCCATGACAGAATGCGCATGCTCTTTGACTGCCTTCTCCTCCAGCCTAATATAAGGCTGATCTCATGCCGCTCAACACCACAGTGCCAATTCACCAACTGCTCTCATCTCGCGAGCTCTCATACTTGTTAGGAGAGCTAAATCCCTCTCCATGCCCTTTCCACCCAGGTGTTCCATTATTGAGCTATACAGGTATTTCTTACAACTCTCACTCTTCCTAGCCAAAGGCTATATGGGCTGCAACAGTCCCCCACTACACTGGCCTTCTTTCAGTCCTCTGTACTGATCTCAGGGCCTTTGCATGTGCTGATTCTTACCCTCTAAGGGTTTATGCTTCTAGACATCCTTCAGACCTCATCTCTGTTGAAATTCCTACCGATGTCAAATTCCCTAATATGTGCTTTCATTGCACAATGTACCTTTCTTTGTAACACCGTTCAGTTTGTAATTTTATCTTTGTGATAATTTGATTGTCTCCTGTGAGGTTATAAGTTCTCTTTGAATAATGATTGGTGGGTGTGCAATAAATTTTGAATACATGAGTGAATGAGTGAGTTCATACATACATACACATGAGTTTCTCTGGCTCCAATTATTTTCTGTCCTCCAAAACACATGTCTAAGCACACTGTTCCCCTGCTCAAAAAATGCAAGTCATCCTCCAGTGTGTTCAGAATCAAGTCCAATCTTTCTCTTTACCACAGTTTCTAAGAGCTTCTAAGCCTTTCCCATTTCTTCTCTTCCCCTTCCACTAGAAGCAACCCCGCACATTTCCATCTCCTGACCCAGAATGGCCCTCTGCAGTGACCTGCTCAAGGGCTATGCTATATCTAAGGGGTGGTCTAAGCTTTGGATACTACCCTAGGCCCTGAAATACCACCCACCTCCAAAGTCTTCCTTAATATCTTCAATTTTGGATAGGCACCTGTAGCCTAGTGGTTACAGGGCCAGCGACATACACCGAGGCTGGTGGTTCAATTCCAGCCTGGTCCTGCTAAACAACAACGATAACTGTAACAAAAAAAAAATAGCCAGGCATAGGGCAGTGCCTGTGGCTCAACGGAGTAAGGCGCCAGTCCCATATGCCAGAGGTGGCGGGTTCAAACCCAACACTGGCCAAAAACTGAAAAAAACAAACAAACAAAAATAGCCAGGCATTGTGGGGGGCGCCTATAGGCCCACCTATGTGGGAGGCTGAGGCAAGAGAATAGCGTAAACCCAAGAGTTTGAGGTTGCTGTGAGCTGTGATGCCACTGCGCTCTAACAAGGGCAACATAGTGAGACTCTGTTTCAAAAAAAAAAAAAACTTCACTTTCCCCCTTATAGTTGCAAACACAAGGCCCTCTGTTCATATTCACTTTCATCTCTTATATAAGTACATTGTATTTATGGACATGTTTCCTTTCCCCTACTAAACTGTAACCCCCTTGAGGGCAAGCACTAGACTAATTCATTCCAAATCCTCAGCTTCAAGCACAGTGTCTGCAACATTGTCATTGCTCACAATTATTACTATATTAATAAATAATAAAAACTAGATTTAGGAACATCAAATTTAGGAAATTAAAATCAACAGCTAACAGAATAGGTGATTTAATTGTATACTGTACTGTAGTGGTTTAAAATAAGTCCAGATTATTTGATATTCCTCCCTTCAAGAGGAAGATAGAGGGCTTGGCGCCCATAGCTCAGTGAGTAGGGCACCGGCCACAAAAATCAAAGCTGGTGGGTTTGCACCCAGCCCGAGCCTGATAAACAACAATGACAACTACAACAAAAAAATAGCTGGACATTGTGGTGGGTGCCTGTAGTCCCAGCTACTTGGGAGGCTGAAGCAAGAAAATCTTAAGTCCAAGAGTTTGAGGTTGCTGTGAGCAGTGACACTATGGCACTCTACTGAGGGCGATGGAGTGACACTCTGCCTCCAAAAAAGAAAAGAAAAGAAAAGAAAAAGAGAAAGATAGAGCTTAATTCTCCTCCCTGAGAATGTGGGCTAGACTGTGACTTCTGGATTCAAGAGATTCTTCCACCTCAGCCTCCCAAGTAGCTGGCAATACAAGCACATGCTACTATGCCTGGCCAATAAATGTTATTTTAAGTCACTGAAGTTTAAGATAACTTGTTATAAAGAAATAGATAACTAATTTATGTAGGTATCCATTCAGAAAAAGATTATAGTTTTCAGCTCCTATTGGGCCAAAGGATATTTCTATTTTACTAATCGCTAATTTTAATAAAGGTTAGTATCTCTTTATTAGTAAAAATATTGATATGCTATTCCCCCTACCTAATAAGAATTCTCAGTTTTTTTCTTGTTTTTTTTTTTTTTGAGACAGTCTCACTGTGTCACCCTCGGGAAAGTGCCATGGTGTCACAGTTCATAGCAACCTTGAACTCTTGGGCTTAAGCTATTGTCTTGCCTCAGCCTCTCAAGTAGCTGGGACTACAGGCGCCTGCCACAATGTCCTTTTTTTTTTTTTTTGCAGTTGTCATTGTTGTTCAGCAAGAATGTCTGGGCTTGAACCCACCAGCCCTGGTGTATGTGGCCAGTACCCCAACCACTGAGCTATGGGTGCCGAGCCAGAATTCTCAGTTCTTATCTAAATTCTACTACTTCTGTTAAAGCCCTGTATGACTCTTACTACTGTGAAACTCTCCTTAACCACTCTTGCCCATGCAAATAATCTGTCCCTGCTCATCAGCTGTCAAGGTTATCAAGTGATAACCAGCTCCCACCTACTGAGTATACACCAGGCCAGTATACTGGGTTGAATAGTGTCCTTCCAAAATTCATGCCTAGCCAAGACCTCAGAATGTAACCTTTTTGTGAAACAGCGTTGATAAGGTCACACTGAATTAGGATGCGCCTTAATTTCAATGAGTGGTGTCCTTAGGCCATGTGAGGACACAAGGAGACACATTGGAAAAACGCCATGCACGATGAGGCTGGAATGAACGATACACCTGCAAGCCAAGGAACACTGAGGACTGCTGACAGACCAAGGCCAGGAAAAGTTAAGGGAGGATTCCTTCTTAGAGCCTTCAGAGGGGTGTGGCCCTGTGACACTTTGATTTCAGACTTCTAGTCTCCAGATCTGTGATAAAATAAATTTCTGTTGTTTAAAGCCACTAGTTTGTGGAACTTTGTTGTGGCAGCCCTGGGAAACTAATATGACTGGTGCACGTCCTATTTATTTCTATTTCCACAGCAGTTCTTTGAATCAAATTCAATTAGTTCCCTTGGCATTGCTGAATGCCTAGACAGCGACATTCAGCAATCTGCCTGAGTCTCACAGTCAAGTGCAGCTTCTCCTGGGATGTGAACTCGTCCCCAAAGGCTGCCCATTTCTCCTTCCTAACTGGCCTCTTTCCATCATACACTTAATCTCTATCTGTAACTACTTGTAATTGTTTCCCCTAAGAATGTTTGTTCCATCAGTGTTGTTTGTTTGTTTGTTTGTTTTTCTTTTGAGATAGAGTTTTAAGCTTTCACCCTGGATAGAGTGCCATGGCGTCACAGATCACAGCAACCTCCAATTCTTGGGCTCAAGAGATCCTGTTTCCTCAGTTTTTCTGTTTTTATTAAAGATGGAGTATTGCTCTTGCTCCGGCTAGTCTCAAACCTGTGAGCTCAAGCAATCCACCAGTCTCAGCCTCCCAGAATGTTAGGATTACAGGGTGGGGCACCGTGTCCAGTCTGTCACTCTTGGTTTTATAACAGACAATTCTACGTCTCTTCTGGTCCATTATGTTTTTAATAAATCCTACTTTCGGAGGGTAAAACACTAAAAATATAAGAGGGAAAATAATTATTGGGCAGAAAAACATAACAATTCTCTAATGATACCTGTTCTCTGAAACCAGGTACCAAAGTGCATAGTATTTATCAATATTCCTAAAAGGAATAAAAACCAGAAAGGGTATAGGGTGGAGGAAATGAATATCAGAAATAATGGGGCCATCAAGTGACCAGTTATGCTGCTTAATTGGTAAATTTGAAGCTTTCTGCAACAATGGAAAAATATTTCCTTTCCCTGCATCAGATATTTGGATTCTAAAGGCCCCACAAGGTTCACAAAGCCTCTTCCTCTCAGCGGAGGATAGTGGGTATCTGTAGGATTTTTAAAGGCATTTCAGTTAAAGAATCTTCTTAAAGAGTCCTTTCTAGTGGCAGTGCCCGTAGCTCATTGAGTAGGGCGCCGGCCACATACACTGAGGCTGGCAGGTTTGAATCCAGCCCGGGCCAGCTAAGCAACAATGACAACTGCAACAACAACAACAACAACAAAGATTCCTTTCTAGTGTCTAACAACCTTCTATGTGTTATAGCAATTCACAACGTCTTAGGGAAAATGTGCAGTTACCACTAGAGGTTAATTTTCAATTACTTTCTTAAATGCATACCAGAATGAAATTTAGCTAGCTAAATGTGCAGAGTGCAAGTTCTTAGTCCAACCAAGCCTTGAAGAGACTGATGATGCCTCTTATTTTATACTCTGGGAAATTGAACTCTATAGAGATAATATCCTTGATCTTGGGTGAAAGGGAATAAATGCACAGATTTGTACAGATAACCTGTCTTTGATCTATTTGGACTCTGGTCTCAAATCTAAGGTTAAAAATTTTGAAGCATAGAGTGGTGCCTGTGGCTCAAGGAGTAGGGCGCCAGCCCCATATACCAGAGGTGGCGGATTCAAACCCAGTCCTGGCCAAAAACTGCACACACACACACAAACGTTTTTGAAGCATATGAAATCTAGAAAGAGATGTAGTAACAAGTTTTAGCTCACAATATTCAAGAATTGTTTAACAATTAGAAATGTTTAGCCAGGTGCAATGGCTCAGGCCTATAATACCAATACTTTGGGAGGCTGAGACAGGAGGGTAACTTGAGGCCAGTAGTTTGAGACCAGCCTGGGCAACATAGTAAGAGTGAGTTATCTATGAAAAAATGTTTTTAGGATGGCTCATGCTTGTAATCCTAGCACTCTGGGAGGCTGGGGCAGGTGGATTGCTTGAGCTCAGGAATTTGAGACCAGCCTGAGCAAGAGTGAGATCCTGTCTCTACAAAGACTAGCTGGGCATTGTGGCAGGCGTGGGTAGTCCCAGTTACTCGGAAGGCTGAGGCAGAAGGATCACTTTAGCCCAAGAGTTTGAAGTTGCTGTGAGCTATGACATCACAGCACTCTACCCAGGATAACAAAGTGAGACTCTGACTCAAAAAAGAAAAAAAATTTTTTAACTAGCTGGGTGTGGTGGCACACATCTATATTTCCAGCTATTTGGGAGGCTAAGGCAGGAAGATTGCTTGAACCTAGTAATTCAAGGTTACAGTGAGCTATGATCACATCACTGTACTCCAGCCTGGGTAACAGAGTGAGACCCTATCTCTAAAAAAAAAAATAATAATTTAAAAAATAAGGTGCCCCATTAGCACAGTAGGTAGTGCGTCAATCTCGTAATAATTAAAAAAATAATAATTTTTAGGCTCAGCACCTATAGCTCAGGTAGCTAGGGCACCAGCTACATATACCAGAGCTGGCAGGTTTGAATCCAGCCCAGGCCTGCCAAAATAACAATGACAACTACAACCAAAAAATAGCTGGGCATTGTGGTGGGCGCCTGTAGTCCCAGCTACTTGGGATGCTGAGGCAAGAGAATCACTTAAGCCCAAGAGTTGGAGGTTGCTGTGAGCTGTGACGCCACAGCACTTTACTGAGGGTGACAGCTTGAGACTCTGTCTCAAAAATAATGATAATAATTTTTACACACCAATATCATGGATTTCCTTTAGAAAATCCTAAACCAGAAAGGTGCAAGTCCATCTGAGGATAAGGCCACATCCAGGTATTATAGGGAGCTGACAAGGATGCCTTGGGACTGGATGGCCACTAAGATCCATTCCAATGCCAGCATTTCACAAAGTCACAATTTTATATGTAGATGACACTTGCTAGAGTGAACAAACCTGTTGATCTCAATAGGCCTCAGTTTCTGCATATAAAAAATTAAGATTAAAGGGATGTCTCCCCTTGCAGAGAAGCTCCTGGAAGACTATTTGCATACCCCCAGAGGTACAACCTTTATCTGCTCATATTCATTCATGTCCACCCCCTTTAGTTACTCATCACCTCAGTAAATGAAAATGTTGAAGCAATTTCCTGCATTAAAGACAATCAAGTGTACTGGCCATAATTACACATTCTCTTAGTGGCTTACCAGCTACTTTATTTTCCAGTCTTTTTTTTTTTTTTTTTGAGACAGAGCCTCAAGCTGTCACCCTGGATAGAGTGCATTGCATCACAGCTCACAGCAACCTTCACTTCCTGGGCTCAAGCGAGTCTCCTGCCTCAGCCTCTGAAGTAGCTGGGACTACAGGTACCCACCACAACACCCAGCCATTTTTTGGTTGCAGCCGTCATCGTTGTTTGGCTGGCCCAGGCTGCATTCGAACCTGCCAGCTCAGGTGTATGTGGCTGGTGCCTTAGCCTGTTGAGCCACTGGCGCCTAGCCACTAGCTACTTTATTTTCATGTGATTTGGGTTGGAGGTTGAAATAATCAATTTCAAGAAGAAAATTAGCCAATTTCTGTTTTCTTGTATTGCTTTGCATGGGGGGAAAAAAGGGGGATACTCTAAATAGCATGCAGGATTTTTATTTATTTATTATTTTTTTTTGAGACACAATCTCACTGTGTCACCCTCGGTAGAGCACAGTGGTGTCACAGATCGCAGTAACCTCAAACTCTTGGGCTTCAGCAATTCTCTTGCCTCAGCCTCCCAAGGAGCTGGGACTACAGGCACCCGCCACAACGTCTGACTATTTTTTTTTTGTTGCAGTTGTCATTGTTTTTTAGCTGGCCCGGACCAGGTTTGAACCCAGCATGCAGAATTTTTATAATTAATGTCCATTTTTTTTTTGCCTTTTATTTTGTATCAGCAGTAAAATTCAATTTAATGATATATGACAAATCTAAGATTAAAAATATAGGTGATAACCTCATATTAGGTTTCTCAGACTTAAAAAAAATTTAAAAAGTAGAGAGCCCAAGAAGTATGAAGAATATATTTTCTTTCAGCGGCTGTCAACTACTAACTATAATTATCTGTTCTATTCTTTATCTGGTATGACATAGAAGGAGAGTTTAAGAAAGAAATGTGACAAACAGCATGATTTTTATCACTTAGCAGACGGACAATACAGACTGAAGAAAAAGATAGGTCTGGCTAACTTATTTTCAAAAAATTTGGCCCATCTACCCTGATTTGGACAAAATGGTGGCTTCATAAAGCTGACAGGCTCTTGGTCTTGGCCCTCAATGATTCCAGGTGAGAATGAGCTTTCTTATTTGGCTATCCTCATGGCCAAAGTCTCCTCCCTTCAGACTGCTGACCAGAGAGGGAGAAAGCTAATGATGTCTTTAAAAATCCATGCTACCAACTGGACATTACCAACTGGACATGCTTCTATAAGAAGGTTAAACATTCATCTACTCTTTGACCCACTAATTCTACTTTTAAGAATTTATTCTGGGAGGCCCCTGTGGCTCAGTAGGCAGGGCACCGGGCCCATGTTCCAAGGGTGGCGGGTTCAAACCTAGCCCCGGCCAAACTGCAACAACTACAAAAAGAATTTATTCTACAGATAGACTCAAGTATGCATCAATGTATGTAGGAGGATGTTCACCGTAGCATTTTTGTAATATAAACTACTCGAATTAGACTATCAAGAGGTTTCTGTTTCAATAAATTATGGATCACACACAAAATGAATCACAATTAGGTTGTTAAAAATAAAGAGGCAGAGCAATAGTATTGAAAACAGCAAAATACAGAATAAGACAAATATTCTGACCTGATTTTTACAAAAAATAAAAGGGAATAGACAGACATGCTTCTATAGGGATATGACATTCCAAGAATATGGTATTTAAGTAAGTGGTGACAGAGGTTAGCCTTCTGAGATTTTCAGGGGTAAGGGATACTTTTATTTTTCAGCTTATTCCCTTCATACTATTTGAATTTTTAGCATGGACAGGCAGAAAACAGCTAGGTAGGTAAAAGCCCAGCTTCTTGAGTTCCTGCCCATTCACAAGCTAAGTAACCTTGAAGGCTAGTCTGTGTCTTAGTTTCATCATCTACAAAATAGGGATTCATTCAGGAAAATTTTTAAGTATCTATTATGTGGGAGGCACTAGAAATACAGAAATGAATAAAACATACAAGAATTTTGGCTCTCAGAGTTTACATTTAGTCAGAAGAGATGGACAATTAAAATATATGTGTGTAGGCTGGGTGTGGTGGCTCATGCCTGGCTGGCTAATCCCAGCACTTTGGGAGGCTGAGATGGAAGGATTACTGGAGCACAGGAGTTCCAGAACAGCCTGGGAAACCCAGCAGGACTCTCGCAAAACAATTTGTTTTAATTAGCCAGGTATGCCTGTCGTCCCAGCTGCTCGGAGGCTGAGATGGGAGGATGGGTTGAGCCCAGGAGTTCAAGGCTGCGGTGAGCTATGATCATAAGATTGTACTTCAGCCTGAGTGACAGAGGGAAACCCTGTCTCTAAAAAATATACATGTATGTTTAAAATATATTGGTAATCTTCTTTACTCAAAACTTTTCCCTCCAGTCTAAGGCAGCATTATGCCCGTCTTTTGAGGATTCATCTTTAATATAAAGGGAAACTCTGAAGTATAACAGAATCCACTTAATACAGATACAGGGGCGAGTTGTGCCCATAGGCACTTCCTTGAGAGCCATTACAATAACTAAGACTCCTCTCAGGTAGAATGGAGGGCAGTAGCTTTCTCCTATCTAGTGACACGTCTGTTTTTCCCTAAGGAAAAATGCTACCAAGTTCCAGAAGCCTAGCCCTAGAGAGTTGCTTTGGCCTGGATGCTAGTGAGTGATCTGAGTGTGAATATATCTGTCCAGATTCTAAAGTAGGAGAAAACCCATTCAACCCAGGACACACTTACAGTGATTACAAATCACTGAAGAAAGCTTTAAAATTCTAGGCAAACATAAATCCCAAGGGCTCTGAAGAAATGATATCACTTATGAAGGGGGAGTGCCCCATAATTAAGCCCTAACGTAGCATGTCTGGGACCAAAGTGACTATCTTGGTCTATTAGGGCTGGTATAACACAATGTCTTAGACTGGGTAACTTATGACAACAGAAATTGATTACTCACAGTTCCGGAGGCTGGGAAATGCAAGATTAAGGTACCAGGCGATTGTGTGCCTGGTAAGGGCCCATTCCTCATCAATGGTGCATTTTATGTGTTCTCACATGATGGCAAACAAGCTCTCTAAGGGCACTAATCATACAGAACCAACATCTCTGAAAGGCCCCACCTTTCTTAATACTACCTCACTGAGGATTAGGTATCAACATATGAATTTTGAGGGTCACAGACATTCAGACCATAGCAGTGACTAAGGTTCTTCATGGAATCTCAATCTGAAGAACAAATTAAGATTAGTTCCCTCGGCTCAGTGCCTATGGCTCAAGCAGGTAAGGCACCAGCCACGTACACCTGAGTTGGCAGGTTCAAATCCAGCCGGGGCCCACCAAACAACAATGACAAGTACAACTAAAAAATAGCTGGGTGTTGTGGCAGGTGCCTGTAGTCCCAGCTACTTGGGAGGCAGAGGCAGGAGAATTGCTTGAGCCCAGGAATCGGAGGTTGCTGTGAGCTGTGTTGCCATAGCACTCTACCCAGGGCAACAGCTTGAGGCTCTGTCTCAAAAAAAAAAAAAAAAAGATTAGTTCCCTCACTTTGAGTAACAATTTGGCATTCTCTCATAAAGGTGAATCTGCACACACCTCACAACCCAGCAACCAACTTCTAGGTTTATACCTTCAATAAATTTGTAACTGTGGCCAGGCACAGTGGCTCGCACCTGTAATCCTTTGGGAGGCTGAGACAAAAGGATTGCTTGAGCCCAGGAGTTCAAGACTAGCCTGGGGAACATGGCAAGACTCTGTCTCTACAAAAATAAAAAATTAGCTGGGTGTGGTGGCACGTGCTTGCAATCCCAGATATTTTGGGAGGCTGAGGTGGAGGGATTACTTGGGACCAGGAGTTTGAGGTTGCTGTGAGCTACATCTACACCACGGCACTCTAGTCCAGGTAACAGATTCTATCTCAAAAAAGAAAAAAAACAACAAGGTAATAGAAGATATAGAAACAGTGATTATAGACATGATTTTCAGGGGCTTTTGCAATATAGGGGAGCAGTACATTAGAGAGGAAGTGGCAACCAAGGGAAGTTGTTCAGTTTTTTTCCTATTTTCCTACTTTTTAAAATAGAAAAAATAATAGCACTTTTGAAGATTTATAGAAATAATTCAATACAGGGGGAAAAGAACAACCCTAGGGAGAGGCTGAATGCTGAGGTTTTGCCTATAGTAGGTGAGAAGGGATGAGTGTAAGGCAGGTGATCAAAGTGAAAGGGCTAGAGAGATTAGCCAGGTCCACCCATTTCATCACTAAGATTATGTCATAAAAAGACCATTTACTGACTTGAAACAATGTTCCTGTTAAGTTTTTGAAAAGCAGATCAATTGGGTGGAACCTGTGGCTCAGTGGATAGGGCACCAGCCCCATATACTGAGGGTGGCAGATTTGAACCCGGCCTGGACCAGCTAAACAATAATGACAACTGCAACAAAAAATAGCTGAGTATTGTGGCGGGTGCCTGTAGTCCCAGCTATTGGGGAGGCTGAGGCAAGAGAATCGCCTAAGCCCAGGAGTTGGAGCTGGAGGTTGCTGTGAGCTGTGAGCCAGAGCACTCTACTGAGGGCAATAAAGTGAGACTCTGTCTCTAAAAAACAACAACAGCAACAACAACAAAAGCAGATCAAAAAACAGTACAAGCAGGCCTGGCGCCTGTGGCTCAAGTGGCTAAGGTGCCAGCCACGTCTGAGCTGGCGGGTTCAAATCCAGCCTGGGCCCGCCAAACAACAGTGACAGCTGCAATCAAAAAATGGCCGGGCGTTGTGGTGGGCACCTGTAGTCCCAGCTACTTGGAAGGCAGAGGCAGGAGACTCGCTTGAGCCCAGGAATTGGAGGTTGCCATGAGTTGTGATGCCACAGCACTCTATCCAGGGTGACAGCTTGATGCTCTGTCTCACAAAAAGAAAAAAAAACAGTACAAGCAATTTATAGAGATATGTGTGCAATGCATTTTGCCAAGCGCTTTTCAAATATTATTTTGCTTAATCCTCCTAGCAATCCATAAAAGGCAAGAACTAAATTAGCCCATTTTCCAGATGAAAAAGTAGAGGCTAAGAGAGGTGAAACTAGTGCTCCACGTAATGTCGCAGAAATGGCACAATTAGGAGTCCATAGCAGGCACCAGACCTACTATAAGACAATATTAATTATACTTCCACCAAAACTCCATCTATGACAGTTGACATTTATTGAGTATTTGGTATGCACTGGGAACTGTTCTGTGCACTTTTCATGTATTGACTCATTTAATTATCATATTACAATAATTAAGTGGACTCTATTAACAGTCCCATTTTAAAGATGGAGAAACTAAATCGTGAGAAGATTAATTAACTTCCTTCAAGGTCATGTGGCTGCTAAGTAGAGGAGCCAGAAGTTGAACACAACCTACCCAGTTTTATCCAGGCCCTATACTGGGACCATTATTCTGCCTTTCTCTCATAAGTATTTACATCAAAATGATAGTTTGAGAGGTAGGATTATAGGTAATTTTATTTTCTTTTTCCTCCTTACCTATATTTTACCCTTACATTGTGCCCATTAGATAAGAACACACCAGTTTCCTCCGTCCTCCCTTTTCCCCTCCTTCCCCTCCCTCCTCTAATTTATATTAAATTGAGTTTTTTTTAAGCTTTTTTTTTGTGATTATCAATCTAGTTTGGTTTCAGTATACACTTACCTTGAGTTAGGAGAATAGACAAAATGGCTTCTTAAAAGTCTTCAGATCCCAAGAATGTGTTATTCTTTAGCCCCCTCTGATAACAAACAAAAGCAGCCCATCTTGCTACGCTATTTGTGCTTCATGATAAATGACAAGTTTTAACTTTCTCTCAAATATGGCAGGGTGGTTTAAACATACAACTTCAACGGTTCTCCACCAAAGGAGTCATTTTAAATTTTTTGCTTTCCTGAAACATTTTCTGAAAGTTCACGAGTTCTAAATGTTTTCTAGACCTAGCCATTTCCTTGTGGGGCTCAAACCTCAATTAATCTGTTTGAGCCCGAGGCAGGAGAACATATACAAGCCGAGAAGCTGTGCTCCTACTTTGAAGCCACATGCCAAGAGCTCAGAACTTTCCCCCACCTACTAAAGGGGCTGATCCCAGGGAAGTCAGGGCCAAGAAAGTTGCACCCTAAAGCTGTTCTTTCTGCATTTGGGCTAGTACCTCCTACCATTCTCCCACTCTAAAATCCTGACAAAAATCCTCGACCTGCCCCTCATGTCACCCTACCCCTCCAGGCAGTTGCCAGGTCCTCTAACCTGTACCTTCAGCTTATCTTTCAAATCTCTGTTTTTCTAGTTACCCCACTGCCACCATCCAGTACAGTGCCTTTGTTAACCTCCTCTTTGACCACAGTGAATTCTTCTGATTTCCTTGCCCCACTCTGGGCTCTCACCTTTCAGCCCACTTCAACCAGTTTACTTCATATTCATGCTAATAATCTGCTCTGAGCAGGATGCTATCTCTGCCAGAAATCCTCCAGGGATTCCACACTTAGCTTCTAACTTTCCAGCTTTATTTTCTGTTGTATTCCTCTCCGCCCCCTCCAACCCCTTTGCCACGTTTCAGTTAACAGTCTACTTGCAATTTCCCATCACCTGCCTTTTCCACCTTTGGACCTTTCCTCAGACTCCTCCCTCTATTTAGAAAGCACCCTTCCTCTATCTCTGCCCACTGAAATGCTACTGATTAGTCCAGAAGCAGATCAAGCCTCAACTGTTCAAATAAGTTTTCTTCCTTCTTTTCCTATTAACTTTTCTATTGCTGCTCCTGCATTGTTTACCACATGCTAACCTTACGTCATCATTTATATGGCATTACTTATGTACTTAACTTTTCTGCCTACCAACATTTATTAGGCACCTATGACATGTCAAAGGTATGTACAATAAAGATCAGATGCGGTGGCTCACGCTTGTAATCCTCGCACGCTGGGAGGCCGAGGCAGGAGGATTGCTTGAGCTGAGAAGTTAGAGACCAGCCTGAGCAAGAGTGAGACCCTATCTCTACCAAACATAGAAAAACTAGCTGGTTGTGGTGGTGGGCACCTACTAGGGAGGCTGAGCCCAAGAGTTTGAGGTTGGCTCGGCACCCAGAGCTCAGGGGTTAGGGCACCAGCCACATATACCCAGGCTGGCAGGTTCGAACCCAGCCTGGGCCTGCTAAACAATGAGAACTGCAATAAAATAAAATAATCAGGTGTTGTGGCAGCCACCTGTAGTCCCGGCTACTTGGGAGGCTGAGGCAAGAGAATTGCTGAAGCCTAAGAGCTGGAGGTTGCTGTGAGCTGTTATGCCACTGCACTGCTGTGAGCCATGATGACACCATGGCACTCTACCGGGGCGACAGCAAGACTCTATCTCAAAAATTGGGAGGTATATACTGCTTTATGAGTGTTATCTCATTTAATTTAATTCTCATAATGGCTCTGTTGTGAGGTATTATTACCCCCATTTACAGATAGAAATCTGAGGCTGTCAGAAGTTAATTAACTTGCTCCTATTCTTACTAAATCACATCACTCATTCAATAAATTTTATTCCAAATCATGTCTGCCAGATTCCTAAGCCTCATGGGCTTTTCAAGATACAGTGAGAAATCCTTTTGAGGGCAGTTAGCATTGGAGCCTCAGGACAAGACAGATCCTGTTAAAGGCTGTTTTCTGCTCCTCTCGAATTTGATTCATTGTGCTATGGGAAATGCTCCTTTGACTCTCAGTCAGCACTTAGCCTGGCTAGCATAGGCTAAAGAAATGATTCATAAGGACAAACATCATACAGGATGTTTACTTCCACTTGTGGCCCTGATTATTGTAAAACTGTGAGAGGAACGCCAAGCCCCAGTACATATTTAGCAGTCTAGAACTCCCAGTTCTCTATCACTTCAGTTTAGGCCTCAAGTTAAAGCTTCTCTGTTTCCTTATTAGATCCAGGGGAATGCCTCAGCTTTCACAAACGAGGCTGGACCAGCAGTGTTGTCCGTAGGGTCAGTGTTGGCCTGATAAGAGTCCCTGACATCAACACCCAGCACAGGCTTACAAGAAATTCATATGAAGATTAAGAACAGAGAAGAGATAGTCTATCCTGAATTGGTTTTACACTATTTAGCATCAGAAGCCCCCAAACTTGTTGGATCAGTTCATATTGCCAAATGAAGAACATTCTAATAATGGGTTTATTCTCTTCCTTATTGTTTTTGAGTCAAGGGTGTTCAGTGGCCACTGTTTGCTCTAGGAGAGTGTAAACAGGACTTGGTGACACCTGTGGCCAATAAGCATGCTTTCTAAGTCATTTTCAACTGGCATAAGGTATAAATCTAATGGTAAAGAAGCTGAACAGGGGCTGGTACAGTGGCTTATAACTTTAATCCTAGTACTTTGGGAGGTGGAGGCAGGAGGATCTCTTGAGCCCAAGAGTTCAAGACCAATCTGAGCAACATATGAGACCCTTCTCTACAAAACAGAAAAATCAGGGTGGTGCCTGTGGCTCAAAGGAGTAGGGCACCAGCTCCATATGCTGGAGGTGGTAGGTTCAAACCTAGGCCTGACCAAAAACTGCAAAAACAAAACAAAACGAAATAGAAAAATCAGCTGGGCGTGTGGGATCATGCCTATAGTTCCAGCTACTTGGGAG